>KZ063308.1:0-50873 GCA_002091835.1 Anopheles maculatus
ACTTCTCACGACAACAGACGATTGATACGTAGTAATGGATACCAATATCGAAGAAACAGTATTATCAAAAACAATTTCTGGCATAGCATTCTGCATCATAAGGAGAGGTGATGAAGAACTACTGGATGGCCGACCTGGCTAATAATCTTTGATAAACCTTAATTTGGTCATTACTTTTAACGATCTCTCTTTATACATGAATCAGAAAATTGTTTCTGCTATGATCGCTCGCAAAATACTCGAATAATTCTCTGAATTTTACTTGCATTTTGTCAAAATGGGCATCTTTCTAGTATTTGGTTTGATATTAAGGTGCGATTTTTTGCTATAACTTGAAAAAATAAAGATTAACAAAAATTTAAGCCTCTGGTTTTTTAAATATTGTTTGAGCTTCTGCGTCATTAGTTGCCCTTCTCTTGCTAATCACTTTTTCGTGCAATGTTCAGTTTAAAAACATCTGCACAGCTAAAGTGCTCTGATACTCGTTTATTGTATATTAAATGATAAATTTGATATTGAAAAAAATGTAAAACCAAAACAATCATGCTTTCAATGGTAAACTAACAATAATTGAACACAGTAACTGTATAAATTAAAAAAAAAACATGTAGCCTTAAGTAACAGTTTAAAAGATTAATGAACAAAAATATAATTGGGACAATTCATGATGCAAGGGTTTACAAAACTGGCCTTAAGAATAAAGAAAATCATTTAAAGCTATGGAGCACATTCGCTAAGGAGTAGATGCACAACACCTACGGAATAATAGAAGATAATATATCAAAGCACCTAAAGCTAATCATAAATCTAAAAAAAAAGATACATAAATTATTAGAATTCGGTTGGACTTGAATATATTTCTAGAACCCTAAATGTACCGGGTAAAAACAAAACTTTGATAATATTGAAAAGGTCATATGTGAAAGTTTTCCTGTCACTGTATTGACCGATTTTTTAACCAGATGTAAATGTATGTAGGAAATATTGCTTATTCGTATATTGTAGCTTTGTAAAGCTATGCTTTTGGCAGTCTGCATACTATTCCATTCCAATCAAAACACGAGCCAGCGTCAGATCCCGCAAATTATCAATTTCTAGCGCATCCTGCTCGTCCACTTCCACCACAGTACACCATTCGCTTTGGAAACTTCCCATTTCCATGATTAGCTGCCGATCGGAAAAGTAAAACATACCCGTTTCTACCAACTCACCCTCCCAATCCTGCCGTCTAGGGCGTGCCATTGGATCAAAGTTGATTGCCTGCAAACGCCCGCTAACGGCATCCTTTTGCCAGCGCAACTTGTAACTTCTCACTACACTAAACGCACACGAAGGCATTTCCGTCGCACTTTCTTCCAAAGCCGCACGAACCTGGTGGGCAGCTTGCATCAAATAGTCAGCCCGCAGAAACGGTGAAGTGCATTGAATCAAAGCGAAATGATGTATCTCTGGATGGGCGTGCAAGAATTCGTGCGTCGCTTCCAACGAGCTCGAATGGTCCTGTGCGTATGTGGCCGAACGGGCAAACACGGTAGCACCGTGGCCGGTAGCTTCAGCAGCAATCTGTTCGTGATCGGTCGATACCCAAATTGAATCAAATACACCGGACTGTTGGATGGTGTGTATAGCGCGAGCCAACAGTGTTTGATTTGCTTGAATTTCGACAATGTTCTTCAGCGGTATGCCTTTAGAACCTCCTCGAGCGAGCACAAGAGCGGCAATCGGAATTTCACTGCAAAATACGAAAAGAATCGACAAGCGCGTTAGTAAAGTTTGCAAAATCAAAGACACAACTTATAACTATCCACTTACGAACCATTATCGTCTGTGCTGCAAGAATCAAACCAAACCAATAATACAAGTACTATTCCCAGAATGGAGTTCATCTCGGATCCGAACCAAATTGATGCAGATTAATACTGATTGTAAGGGGTACTGTCACGCATACACTGCTCTCGCAGCAGCACAGCAGAACCCTTAACAAAACAGATGCTACAATCGGATCATGACAGCACGAAAAGCACACTACACTACAACAGTGTACAACGATTCCCGTCCCGCACGTAGTAATTTACTATGGAACTCATTTTTGTATAGATTTTTTGTTCTTTTATTTAGCATTATAATGCGTCAGGTTAATGTCATTTTTTCCCCTCTTTCGTTCTCCGGTCTCGTTAGCATCTATATTTTAGTGTCCTCATAATAAATTATTAATTGGTTTGTGTATGCTTCTTTTGCTTAAACTTCTCTCTCTCTCTCTCTCTCAATATAGAATATATATATACTTTTTTATCTCAGTATTTTTTGTTCAGCGCTCTTTACTGCTTTGCTTACTTTTGCTCCTGTGTTTGTTTGTTTGTTTCTTGTTTGTTTTGTTTTGCTAATTGTAACTTGCTTGTTGCAATGCTGTTGCATAAAATAGTGTATGGATTCGTTCATGTCTCGTTGTTACCACATGGACGCATATTGGTTGTTTCTTCTACGACCTTCTGTATCTGGTTTTGCAGGATGAACAAGATCATGTTTGTGTTGCACGGTCTACGGTACACGTTACACGAAAGGCCATAGAGAGATGGTGCTTAAACTCTCATCCCAACACGATGAGCGCAAAGAGAGCAAACGTTTAATAATTATTTACCCCTTTTTGTACTGGACCTATTGGGTTAACAAAACTGTTTTCTTTGCCCGATTCACACACACGCCCGTTGGTTCACAAACACACGAGAGCATTTGTTGCTTTACTTATATATCTTAAATAATTCATAATAAAAATCGATGGTTTTGAACAAACGCATTATAAAAATATATCTACAGAACACTTTTATTTTAAACAAGATAGAGATAGAGCGAGAGAGCGAGAAAGCAAACGAACATAAACAACTATCCGAGCTGCCTGTTCTGAAGTGTAATAATTAATTTTGGTATAAAACAATCGCCTAGCTGCTAAGATTATCAAAGGAATAGGATTATCGCCACTGACGCCACAATCCCTAAAATGAAACACATTAACAAATATGACAAGATGGAAATTGTTACTGAAACCCTAGCTACGCCCTACATTTTGAAATCTTTATACTCACGGTTTTGAAAAACAAAAACAGAACAACGCTGCAATTTAGAAATCTCTTTTGCAAGGAGGAGGATGTGAACCTCTAGAACGTAAGCTTCTGTGGCGATGAACCCCTATCAAACCAATGTTGTTGTTATTTGCCATAATTATGGTTATTTTACTGCTGTTGTCATATTAGGCGCTGGTATTCAATATTTTTCAGTTCGTTCTTGTACATTGTGCTTTCTGCAATGGGTTGATTTGTTGTTTTTTAACTGTTTCGCTGAAGTACTGCGTATTCCTCTAAAAGCTATCGGCTCAGTGCTAAACCCATCGTCCAACAGTTTTTGTTTTGGTATGTTTTATTATGAAAGTAAGAGAATTTTCATCTTATTCTTTGATAGTTATGCTGATTTCGCTTCTAATGCCAGTAAGCAATTACTAGTAGTAGCTCCATTTTGCCATAAGTTTTATATTACTGATCAGGATTTCACAGGTTTCGGTGTGTGTGCTATAGAGTTTCTGCACAACACACATGTGGCTTCTTGCTTTAAGTTTTTGTTTGTAATACGAATGAATGTGTGAGTGGCTGGTGTGTTTATGTGCTATCTTGTGATGTTTAGTTTGTTTCCTAGTGGGAAACTGTAATATTTTATTCCATTTTACATTATTAAGCCTTCCGGTTGAATAATGCAACGATGATTTGCTATCCTCAAAAGCGACTCGACTGTTAAATTGTACGAAGTATAGCCAGCAGGTGCAAACCGTGTGTGTGTTTTAGTTGTATTTTTACCTTTTGTGTGTGTTTTACTTTCGTTTTATTCGTGTGCTCTTACGGTGTAAACCATAATGCTAATTTGCGTTGATGGTAGATTTGTCGTAAGGTTTATTTAACGAGCACACGCGGTTGCGCGTTATCCAAAAAGGTTTTATGCAGCAAAATATGGTTTTATACTCTCACAAGTTTGATAATATTGTTTATCAAGAGCGATCTTCTCTTCTTTGTAATAACTGTCTACTCAACAATAAAACATTGCCAGTGTTTTGCTACGTCCTTTGGCAATGGCAAAGTCGCTTATGAACCCGTGATATAGCCTGTCTGCCTACCTGTGCCGGTGGCAAATCTATTATTAATCCCAGGCGTTTAGCAACAGTGAATGAAATACCTGGTACCGGTCCATTTTTGCTCTGTTGTTCTGCAGTTTCTGCACGATTGTACAAACTGTTTCAATCGCAACTATGTGTTCCTTTTACACCAAATATGTCACACTGGATGTGTCCATATGTTGTATCAGCGTGCGCATGAACGTCATCTCTTTGCGGGCATTTTCTAAAATTACTTTTGGATCTTGTGACTGGCAGCGTAGCAAATTGGGCGCGAATACCATCGCTAGATTGGACGAATCCATTTTTGTGTTAGCAACAACGTCAGGTAAGGAAAATTGTTGCAAAAAGTGTATCAAATAAGTGAGAACCTGTACGGAATAAGATAAATATATGTTAAGTTCGATAACGTTTCCTATGGTTGAAACTTTGTGCTCACACTTACCAATCTATTGATTTTTGGTAACTTTTCTACTATAGCAGCCGCTTCCGCAGGGTCTTCTGTTTGGACGCACTCGTCATACAGCTCGTCCGGAATCAACGGATCGTACAGTTCACGATACCACAGCTTTAGCAAACTAGCAGGAGCGTGCGCATCTGAAACATTACACATTTCGTTAGCATAATCGTATGGTTCCTCAGCGCTTCATCCTTCACTGAATGCTCACCCATCGTTCCCTTGTTTTCTGGAAATTCCCAGCGATCGATAAGATTCTTCAGCATATTAACTTCGTCAACATCGGCCGGTACTCGGAAAATGCCTTCAGTTTGCTTCCCGCTCAATAGTAACACCTGGTTGGGTAAGAAAAGCAGTACAAATTTATTTTCTGTTGGAGCAATTTTAACATTTTTGCTTGGATTTCTTAAGATGCACAAGCACGCACCGGCCATATTACTACATTTTTTTAATCATTCCTCATGTAGGTACATCAAATTGCACCATTTGACATATCTGATTGGAACTACTTAGATAACGTATGGTGTCAGTCGTAAAAATGGACTTACTTGTTCGGAAAGCGTTGTTTGTATCCAGGGAAGCTGACGATCCGGGAATCGCTCCTTCTGCAATTCCATCACCTCACTGAGCGTATTGCCGAACATGCTGTCGCGGAAAATTTGCTCCCGCGCTTGGTTGATCTCGTCCTCCGATGGTCGTTTGGCCTGCTTCCTACCGGAGCTGCCGATACGATCCAGCCGACGACACGCTATCGTGGCGTAGTGAGATATCTGCACGTGAATCGGCCATTTACCAACCTCGGGGAAGCTGGTCGCAAACGATGGATCACGATGTCGGTTGATGTAACCGAGCAAAGCCGGCTGGAACGTAGGCGATGGTGGTACAAACGACAGACAGATTGCCATTAGCTCCCAGCCACGAATCAACGAATCCCGGCTCGGATTCTCCGTCGTCTGGCGGCACATCTGAATGTACAGCTCGTCCCGCAACTGGGCCTGACCCATCGCCATCGTCACGATGTCTATCGCGACCGAATTCAAGCTCATGCCAATGCGTGCCTTTCTATCACCCATGTATATCTGAACCAATTTGAACAGATCCGTTGCCATCTTTTTGCCCGCCTTGTCCCGTGCAAGCGACAGCATCGGACGGCTTATAGCGTTTGACGTCCAACTGAGCATGTCTCGCACGGAAGATTTTTTGCGGAAAATGCCCTTAGAGTGTAGGTTGAGATTATCCTGCGCAAATTTCTCGATGTCACATTCTTTTAGCAGTGCCATTTCGGCTATCTTCCCATTACTGCCTGCTCCGGGTCCGGTCGTTCCGAGCGTTAGATTTTCCTGGAATCGTTGCAACAGTGTGGCTTTGTTGAGTTTGTGCGGAGGAGGCTGTTGCTGCGGTGGTGGCATTCCTCCACCCAGCTGTTGCTGTTGATGTTGACCGGCCGCTGCAGCCATCTGTTGCAGGTAAGACGTCTTCGGGCCAAATGTACCATTACCACTTCCCATCGGTACTGTGGGAGGACCACGGTCAACGGCATCCGACAGCAACCCGGTAGGGTCAAGACCTGGCCTTCCGCCATGGAATGCAGGCGACGGAAATTTGTGCAATGGAGGATGATTTTTAACCGGGCTGTATATTTGATCGGGCATGCTCTCCAATTTTGCCGTAACCTCTTCGGATCTGCAATGGACAAAAAGGGGATACAGTCATGATGTTGCTTTAAAATCAGTATTCAACTACGCGTACTTACATGTCTTCTTTTTCATCTCGATCGCCAAAATTGAACTCAAAGTTATAGTACGAAACGCCGCCATCCTGGGCATGCCGTGCGCCATACTCTTCGTAAGGATAATGCGCCAAATAGTCACCGTGCCCGTCCGAATGATCCGAGTCTTCATTGTCCGGCTCGTGGCCCGAAAATGAATGCTCCGATTGACTGTCGGAGTGAAATGAATCCGAGTCCAGATCACCTAGCCCGTAAGAACCGGATAGCTTTGCTTGTTCCAGAATATAGTGTTGCAAAGGGAGCAAATGTTCCTGCATTTCCTGCAACAAAGTGATCGTACAAAAAAAAAAGATTAATTTAAAACGTGCTCCAAAACTCAGCGAAACTGATGTCATTCCAGCGTGGCAGCAACCCTTACCTTATCCCAGTTGCAGTACAAAGGCGAGGTATTGCCATTGTCGTAATCGAAGTCGAACCCGGTGCCACTGGCGGTATTGTTGTGATTGTTATAATTTTTAGTCTTCTTGCCATGTTTCGCATTGTGCGTGGATGAATTGTTCGAAGCGACAGTGTGCGTCGATCCTGACGACTTCTTCTCCAACGTTTGTTGCTGCTGTTGATCGTGCGCCCGATTGTGCCGGTCGAGGTTGGATTGGTTCAGGTTCAACGAAAACTGATCCTTACCTCCGCTGCCTTTGGCAGTACTACTGCCACCGCTTGTTTGATCCATCGGATGACTAGAGGATGAGGATGCCGGAATGTTGGGCGGATAGGGAGATTGTTTCCCGCCCATGGACACCGCGCCGGGAGATATTTTCCCAGCACCGCGATCGTGCTTCATTTTATCCAGATACTTGTCCGCCTTGCCGCCTGCCGCAGCATCGGCATTGTACAGCAGCTCGCTGGGATGATCACCTGTGGTGTTGCTACTATTGGTATTGCTATTTTTATGACTAGATTTGTTGCTGCCGTTGTTTTGGTAACTGCTACCGGAAGATAACTCCACCGACAATGCTGACGGCCGTTGCACTTTGCCTTGCTGCTGCTGCTGCTGCTGTTGTGGACTAATCGGACTCTGGGGACTAGAATCGCTTGATTGCTTTTGTTGCTGCAATGGCGATTTAGAGGACGTGGTGTGACGCCTTCGCGTGATCGGTGTGTTTTCCACCGATTTAAAATATTTTTCATGCATCGAATCATCGCTTCCTCCTCCTCCTCCTCCTCCACCACCTCCCGTAGCTCCTCCACCTCCGGCACTACCACCAGTGCCGCCGCCAGCACTGCCACTTCCACCGTTCCCATCAAAGCTACCCTTTCTGTGAGAACCACTAGAAGAATGATGACTTCCTCCGCTTCCAGATGGCCCATACGGTCGCGAAGAGATGGGAGTACCAATAGCGCCACCGACGCCACTAGTAATTCCCGCGGACGATAGAAAACTACCAGATCTTGTAAGCGAAATCGATGATGCGCTCGGATCTAGGGAAACGACAGTGCACAAATTAATTAGAGCCTGCACACTCGACACAAGCAGAACGGACGAGTGAAATCGGAACCATCACTTACTGCCACCGTAATCGAAGCTTTCATGCTTGGATACCATTCCTCCGCCGACAAGATTGCCATCCTTCGAGGACGATTTCGATGAGGAGCCTCCCACACCGCCGTCATGCATGAACTTCGGCTCGGATCTAGGGAAACGACAGTGCACAAATTAATTAGAGCCTGCACACTCGACACAAGCAGAACGGACGAGTCAAATCGGAACCATCACTTACTGCCACCGTAATCGAAGCTTTCATGCTTGGATACCATTCCTCCGCCGACAAAATTGCCATCCTTCGAGGACGATTTCGATGAGGAGCCTCCCACACCGCCGTCATGCATGAACTTCTTCTTGAACTGTGGCGTGCTCAGCGAGTGTGACGGTGACGAAAGGCTGCCAGCCGCGAGATCCGACGAATTGGAGATCGAGTACGATAGCATCTGGTGCGGTGGGGGCAGTGCGGACGAATGATGCAACGATCCGAGCGCGAGCTTTTCGCTGCTACTCACTGCCGCCGTTGATGCGGAAGGCGAAGGGACGACCACCGAGTGGGGAATGTTGTGAGAACTGGAGCTTTCCTGTAGCATACGGTAGCTGGAAGCATAGAGGTACATAAAACATGGGGACGTATGACAGTTATTAGTCGCGTTGCTATAAATGCTGCTGCTGGGTCGCCAATTATGTGATCAGCAAACAAATAAAACCACCACCTCGCAAGTTAGTTCTCCTCTCTAGGATGATGATGCTGGATGATTGTTGTGGAATTAATTTTGGGGCATGGGGTTTGGTTTTATTCTGCCACTGCCAGCCAGAACCATATAGATATGAGGAGTATGTTAGTAGTTGCCAATAAAGACGTGCAGACGACACTACACACACTTTGCTACAGCGGGTGAAATAATGATAGCGGATGCAGATTTCATTGCACAACTACACACGCGCACACACACACATACACACAAATACAAATACTACATTACACTGTGCACACCATCACCTCTTCCCTCCCCCTTCCTTTCTTCCTTCCTTCCGTCCGATTAATAAAACTATTTCAACGCGTTCCATGCACTTACCCGCTACTACTGTCAGGATTGTGTTTTCTACTACCCGTACCACTGCCGCCACCGCTGCTATGGCCATTCGTAGCATAACCACTGGAACCACTTCCATACCGAAGCGAGCTGCTCCCAGCATCAGGTACACTGCCGGCCACGCCACCGTGCAGCCGCCGGTAACTACCGGATAGACTTCCGTCCGAGGATTTGAGCGAACTTTCAGGATGATGGTGATGGTGGAAGCGCTGATGGTGTTGTTGCGATGCATTAAGATGACCATGCTGGTAGCTGGCTGGATACCGCTGGCTACCACGAATTGATCCAGAAGATGGCATTGTGATACCAACACCACCACTCGACTGGTGTTGTCCGAGTCGGCAAAATTTGTGTGAATCCAGTCGGCTGATCGAAGAGTGGCTGCTGTTACCATCAGCCAGCGGAGAGGTTAAGATTTTCGGTGGAAATCTGATTGTCACCGGGAGAGTGTGATTGATCCCGTTGTTGTGAAATGTGTGGTTTCGGCAGGGAATTTCGGTGATGGTAGTGTGTGAGAGATAGTATTGCATAACAACAAGGCCAGGTAGTTCAGGAGAAAAAAAACACACACACAGGGTGCCAGAGCAAGCAAGCCAAATGCCATTCCGAAAAGGATTTGCACAACGCACGTACACACACAACAGGCAAAACAAAGGTTAAAAAAACGGTAGAAAGCAAATGGAGGCCATATAGGCATAATCAAACAGCGAAATCACGGTAATTTTTGTGGTTTTTACGCAAGGAAGAATAATTTAAGGGAAATTTGCGATAACAAGTTGTAAATTAATTTACAAATGCAACACGGAATGGAAGTATACGAAAATACCGACAACAAATCCAAAAAAAATGTACGTTTGGTAAGTATGTAAAACCACAAATCAATACAAAAATCACACATACGTTAACGGAGAGCAACAAAAGGGTACAATTTACGCAACAATAATTTATCAAAAATGCGATTCAGAAGGACGAAGAGACGATTTCGTGGACGAAGAAAAGAGAAGAAGCATCCCCTCTCTAGGATGATGATGCTGGATGATTGTTGTGGAATTAATTTTGGGGCATGGGGTTTGGTTTTATTCTGCCACTGCCAGCCAGAACCATATAGATATGAGGAGTATGTTAGTAGTTGCCAATAAAGACGTGCAGACGACACTACACACACTTTGCTACAGCGGGTGAAATAATGATAGCGGATGCAGATTTCATTGCACAACTACACACGCGCACACACACACATACACACAAATACAAATACTACATTACACTGTGCACACCATCACCTCTTCCCTCCCCCTTCCTTTCTTCCTTCCTTCCGTCCGATTAATAAAACTATTTCAACGCGTTCCATGCACTTACCCGCTACTACTGTCAGGATTGTGTTTTCTACTACCCGTACCACTGCCGCCACCGCTGCTATGGCCATTCGTAGCATAACCACTGGAACCACTTCCATACCGAAGCGAGCTGCTCCCAGCATCAGGTACACTGCCGGCCACGCCACCGTGCAGCCGCCGGTAACTACCGGATAGACTTCCGTCCGAGGATTTGAGCGAACTTTCAGGATGATGGTGATGGTGGAAGCGCTGATGGTGTTGTTGCGATGCATTAAGATGACCATGCTGGTAGCTGGCTGGATACCGCTGGCTACCACGAATTGATCCAGAAGATGGCATTGTGATACCAACACCACCACTCGACTGGTGTTGTCCGAGTCGGCAAAATTTGTGTGAATCCAGTCGGCTGATCGAAGAGTGGCTGCTGTTACCATCAGCCAGCGGAGAGGTTAAGATTTTCGGTGGAAATCTGATTGTCACCGGGAGAGTGTGATTGATCCCGTTGTTGTGAAATGTGTGGTTTCGGCAGGGAATTTCGGTGATGGTAGTGTGTGAGAGATAGTATTGCATAACAACAAGGCCAGGTAGTTCAGGAGAAAAAAAACACACACACAGGGTGCCAGAGCAAGCAAGCCAAATGCCATTCCGAAAAGGATTTGCACAACGCACGTACACACACAACAGGCAAAACAAAGGTTAAAAAAACGGTAGAAAGCAAATGGAGGCCATATAGGCATAATCAAACAGCGAAATCACGGTAATTTTTGTGGTTTTTACGCAAGGAAGAATAATTTAAGGGAAATTTGCGATAACAAGTTGTAAATTAATTTACAAATGCAACACGGAATGGAAGTATACGAAAATACCGACAACAAATCCAAAAAAAATGTACGTTTGGTAAGTATGTAAAACCACAAATCAATACAAAAATCACACATACGTTAACGGAGAGCAACAAAAGGGTACAATTTACGCAACAATAATTTATCAAAAATGCGATCCAGAAGGACGAAGAGACGATTTCGTGGACGAAGAAAAGAGAAGAAGCATCCGAAAGGGGTTTATGAAATAAAAAAGAAAAAGGAAAAGAAAACAAACTATTTGAAAAGACGGAACATAACACTTAAACAATATGCAAATACTTAAAAACGGGTAAAAAACCATTACATTCACAATTGATAGCTAAGCAAAGTTGCGTGTACAACGACTTTCCACAAAATACAACGACGGTAGAAGAGAAGGGCGACACATTACTATTACACAGCGTACGGCAAATCACAAAAATAAACTAGCAATATTTAACAAAAGATACAAAAAACAAGTTACACTTTGCCTGATTGTAACAACCAGCAAAAATGTACGTAGTATTTGGGAAGGATCGTTCTTGGCAGCGTATTGCCGTACTGAGTACACTAATACAAGTGTACAGAGTGAGAGAGAGAGCAAGAAAGCAGAGAGTGCGCCGCGCTGTGCCGGTGAAACTTACCTATGCTGCAGACTGTGCCTTCCCTGCGGACTGGCGAGAAGTTCGCTGTTGCTGCGTTGATCTAATCCGCCGCCGCCTCCCCGACGATGTCCAGAGCTGGAACTGCGATGGTGATGATCTCGGTCACGATAGTCCGTAACGCCTGTTGCCGTTCGATGTCCGCAAGATTTTCCTACCGTACCGCTGCCGCCCAACTTTGACGCACCGCCGAGTGCTCCAAGACCACCGCCGAGGCTTCCGCCCGTACTGCCACCACTGCCGCCTGTGCCATGGTGGTGATGGTGGTGATGATGATGCGGGAGTGTCGCATCTTTCCGATCGCTAGGATCGGTGTTTTGTTTGAGCGTTTGCAGCTTGGCCAGTGGGATAATATCACAGTTCTGCGGCCGATGCCAAACGGTTTTCTGTGAGGCAACATTGTAGTAGTAAAATCGACAGGTATTTGTGTCGAACAGTTCCCACCACTGTGATGCATCTGTGCGCTTGATAGTTACACCCTGAAAATGGAAGATGTAAAATTCAATTTAGAAATAAGAACGTATATTTTATATATGTTGTACATGGTTTATTATAATTACTGAGGAGGTTTAGTTCTACCGACACTGGTTTCTAATGCGATAGGACCTTACTCATCTGCAGTAAGGATTGACTATCTGACTAAACGTGGTCTAAATAAGGATGGTAAGTCTTTTCATGACCGTCAGTAATTTAGCAGGGCGTCAAGAAAAGGAAAAAGCACCATATTGGGGTTCTTGTTTCGTTTTCTACCAAATACATAACAAAAAAGTTCAACCCTTCCTCATCACATTAAAACAGATATTTTTTTTAATAGCACCTGCCCTGATCGTATTGCCACACATTTCGAATCTGTGCTTTTAATTTGTGTAACAATTTATTGCTTTTAAACCTAGTGCACAGAGAGCGTTGATACAATTTGAAGCTGATTGCACCAAATTATTTCTACATGAAACTTCTCCTACGAGCAAGTAGTGCGTGGTACGAATTTGATCATGCGTCACCTTAGGTAATAGAGTTCCTACGGTGTAATTATTGTGCAGATCGATTGAGCGCGGTACATAGTATACAGAAGAAAAGAGAGAAAAAGCAGCAAATGTTACCGAAAAACCATTGATTGAATTACGGCAGTTGTGTATGAAGCAATAATTTGACAATTACAAAGGTGTAACAAACCCCAAACAAAGGAAAATTTCGTCTTTTGCGCAATTCCCACACAGTTGTTGTCTATGCGTTATGGTGTAACAGAAAATGATAAAATAAAAGTTTGATTTTTTTGGGTAAAAAAAAAACGCTTTTAACACATTGATATTAGACCTGTGATCTTCAGTGTGTGTCCCAGAACAGACATAAACTTAGAATAGTCTCTTCTATGTTATGTGCATTCGTTGCATCGAACACCGCGAAACCATCAAACCGAACGGAAGTAATGAATTATTTTACGTTTGCCGCTGGTTGCTTAAAGAAGGTTTTACTTGATGCGGACCCTCAACCGTGTCCATTACGAACTGGACTTGGCACTAGGCTTTTCACTCTGCAATCGTCCTTTATAAATATTAATGTACCGGAGCGGCCATTGACAACTTCCGAGGTGGGATCGGATCGGAACGGGTGGGTAACACGCATGGCTTAACGCTGGCAAGATAATGCCGTGTCTGCGCTTCCTAGGACGACTCATCATAGCTCACTCCAGGGTTAGTATGTGCTAGTTACAATAGATGTGCATTATACGTGGGCATTATTGAAGTTTTCGTATGTAATTTCACTCTGCTGTGGTACATCTTCCTGATGATAAGATGACATGCAGAGAATCGGATGTTTACTCAAAATGAATCTTCGGTAAACGGTTTTAAAGTGTAAAAAAATGGAATTTTAAAGAAAATCTTAAATCAAATCTTGAAAGGTAATGGGGAGAAATTGGGGGATGTTACAGGACTTTGCGGTATCTGAAACAAAAGCTTTTGGCAACCATGCATATGGTTTTTGTTTTAATTTTTTAAAATATTGAGTAATATCTTCTGATACTTGGAGCTAAAATTTAATGGTATGTTAAGAAAATAATAGCTAGAACGCCGTTCCTTGTAGCATATGTTAAACTAGTTTTATGAAACAGCTTAAAAATGTAATAAAGCTATCGATAACTTGAGAAAATTTAATTGAAAAACCAGTAGATTCAACATCAGACTTTCTTGATGTTAAGTTGATGTGAAAAATATCATAACTACCCAAGCCTAGACCCCAAAAATTGTCCTTAAAGTCGATTCTGTCGATATCAAAATGCAAATTTACAGTAAAAGATTCGTTACTTCACAATGGAAATGCTTTTTTTTTACACATTACTAAATCGTTCTTAAAACATGACCAAACCAGCACAGTATGGCATTTCAAAAGCGAACGTGCAAACAGAACGTTTGGCAGCATTAGTCATCGTAACTGCAGTTCTTCACCACACATGTGCGGCGACCTATGCTGTGATGATGACACCATTAGCACACAGCGGCCCCTGTAACTGTAATGTGGAACAAGCAGCAGAGCCAAACCCGAAATGACCAGTCCCCTTGAGGGAGCATAAATAACATACAAAATGGAAAAGAAAACACAGAAGAAGCATTTGGCCATATTAGAGGAACTAAACAAGGGAAAAAAGGAGGAAAACTAAAAAACCATATGCGCTACCAACGTGTGCGGCGGGAACATAATCACACATACAAAAACCAGTATAGCGAGAGGTCCTCTGTGTGCTGCACCATTCACACCGTGATTCTCGACATCCGAGACACGAAGATGACACGCGTGGCACGCATTGATTGTCATATTGTGTGTATGTGGCGCGGTTTTGGTAAACCACACACACACACACACACACACTTTTCACCAAACTTAGCATACGCCCGGTATTCTCCTGGCGTCGAATTTTTTCTTCCGAACAACGCATTATTTATTGCGGTCGCAGTTCGTTCTTCCCGGGACCTTAGAGAGACTATTGTATGTGCAGGCAAGGGCAAAACTCGGCGGCAGCTTATCCGTGGTGCATCCGTTTCGTTGTGCTTTATGTCGCTTTATGAAGTGAGTCGGCTGAGAAGGAAACGGCAGCTGTTTGCTACAACTTCCGGTGTTGGTGGTGGTGGGATGGGTTTTGATGATGTGTGATGAGTACGACAACGGCGCACTACTGACAGTGTTTCAATATTTTGTTAGTGTTGTAACGGGAGGTCCCTTGATCGCTCATGCTCTTCCTGTGCGGTTGGCATGTGCGGGCATTTGTAGAAAAATGTATGATCACATGTTTTCGTATGATTTTTTCGGTCACACTACACTCTCACACTCTCTTGAGAAATATCGCTTTCCGGGAAATCTGAGCATGTCTTGTTTTTTTTTGTTAGCTCCACACACACGTCCCATGTTTCATTCATACATTTCTGAACCACTTGCACAATGGTGAAATTTGATCATAAAATGTATCATATATGGTACATAATAATGCAAATAATGTGTGGTTGAATGCGCTTCTGCACACTGCCACAGGTGTGTGTGTGTGTATGTTTCAGAAAGGCTACAAAATATTAACACCAAGTTTCTCTGTCTGTGATTCAGTACGTGAAGTTTCAACGTGATAGTAATAAAAACCCTTTTTAGTTCAGTTTTCTTACCGCTGTGTATCCAGTTATAGCTTTGAAAAATGCATGGGTTTCGAAATGTAAGGGTGCTTCACATTACGTTAATTGTGGCTACCAGTAGATGACAATAAAATTTAGTTTACGTTGTTTATAAACGGCAATCAAATTATTTTGATAGCTGTGTGGATTTAAGAGAAACAAGGTGTAACACGACGACAAGGATGTTCTTTGGGAAATACATTACAGGAATGATAAAAAAGACATTCCTTGATTATATATTTTCCAACTCACAAAACGAAGTCATGTTACGCGGTTATGAAGTAAAAGCTTGGGTTCCAGAAATATGAACTTATAGAAAATAATGTATTATATTTGTGATGATTGTCGATACTGCTTCTGAATTTATTTATACATCAATAAAATGTAAAAACAAGCTTATCAGTACATAACATAGAAGAGACTATTCTAAGTTTATGTCTGTTCTGGGACACACACTGAAGATCACAGGTCTAATATCAATGTGTTAAAAGCGTTTTTTTTTTACCCAAAAAAATCAAACTTTTATTTTATCATTTTCTGTTACACCATAACGCATAGACAACAACTGTGTGGGAATTGCGCAAAAGACGAAATTTTCCTTTGTTTGGGGTTTGTTACACCTTTGTAATTGTCAAATTATTGCTTCATACACAACTGCCGTAATTCAATCAATGGTTTTTCGGTAACATTTGCTGCTTTTTCTCTCTTTTCTTCTGTATACTATGTACCGCGCTCAATCGATCTGCACAATAATTACACCGTAGGAACTCTATTACCTAAGGTGACGCATGATCAAATTCGTACCACGCACTACTTGCTCGTAGGAGAAGTTTCATGTAGAAATAATTTGGTGCAATCAGCTTCAAATTGTATCAACGCTCTCTGTGCACTAGGTTTAAAAGCAATAAATTGTTACACAAATTAAAAGCACAGATTCGAAATGTGTGGCAATACGATCAGGGCAGGTGCTATTAAAAAAAATATCTGTTTTAATGTGATGAGGAAGGGTTGAACTTTTTTGTTATGTATTTGGTAGAAAACGAAACAAGAACCCCAATATGGTGCTTTTTCCTTTTCTTGACGCCCTGCTAAATTACTGACGGTCATGAAAAGACTTACCATCCTTATTTAGACCACGTTTAGTCAGATAGTCAATCCTTACTGCAGATGAGTAAGGTCCTATCGCATTAGAAACCAGTGTCGGTAGAACTAAACCTCCTCAGTAATATAATAAACCATGTACAACATATATAAAATATACGTTCTTATTTCTAAATTGAATTTTACATCTTCCATTTTCAGGGTGTAACTATCAAGCGCACAGATGCATCACAGTGGTGGGAACTGTTCGACACAAATACCTGTCGATTTTACTACTACAATGTTGCCTCACAGAAAACCGTTTGGCATCGGCCGCAGAACTGTGATATTATCCCACTGGCCAAGCTGCAAACGCTCAAACAAAACACCGATCCTAGCGATCGGAAAGATGCGACACTCCCGCATCATCATCACCACCATCACCACCATGGCACAGGCGGCAGTGGTGGCAGTACGGGCGGAAGCCTCGGCGGTGGTCTTGGAGCACTCGGCGGTGCGTCAAAGTTGGGCGGCAGCGGTACGGTAGGAAAATCTTGCGGACATCGAACGGCAACAGGCGTTACGGACTATCGTGACCGAGATCATCACCATCGCAGTTCCAGCTCTGGACATCGTCGGGGAGGCGGCGGCGGATTAGATCAACGCAGCAACAGCGAACTTCTCGCCAGTCCGCAGGGAAGGCACAGTCTGCAGCATAACTTGCACAATGGTGAAATTTGATCATAAAATGTATCATATATGGTACATAATAATGCAAATAATGTGTGGTTGAATGCGCTTCTGCACACTGCCACAGGTGTGTGTGTGTGTATGTTTCAGAAAGGCTACAAAATATTAACACCAAGTTTCTCTGTCTGTGATTCAGTACGTGAAGTTTCAACGTGATAGTAATAAAAACCCTTTTTAGTTCAGTTTTCTTACCGCTGTGTATCCAGTTATAGCTTTGAAAAATGCATGGGTTTCGAAATGTAAGGGTGCTTCACATTACGTTAATTGTGGCTACCAGTAGATGACAATAAAATTTAGTTTACGTTGTTTATAAACGGCAATCAAATTATTTTGATAGCTGTGTGGATTTAAGAGAAACAAGGTGTAACACGACGACAAGGATGTTCTTTGGGAAATACAATACAAGAATGATAAAAAAGACGTTCCTTGAATATATATTTTCCAACTCACAAAACGAAGTCATGTTATGCGGTTATGAAGTAAAAGCTTGGGTTCCAGAAATATGAACTTATAGAAAATAATGTATTATATTTGTGATGATTGTCGATACTGCTTCTGAATTTATTTATACATCAATAAAATGTAAAAACAAGCTTATCAGTACATAACATAGAAGAGACTATTCTAAGTTTATGTCTGTTCTGGGACACACACTGAAGATCACAGGTCTAATATCAATGTGTTAAAAGCGTTTTTTTTTTACCCAAAAAAATCAAACTTTTATTTTATCATTTTCTGTTACACCATAACGCATAGACAACAACTGTGTGGGAATTGCGCAAAAGACGAAATTTTCCTTTGTTTGGGGTTTGTTACACCTTTGTAATTGTCAAATTATTGCTTCATACACAACTGCCGTAATTCAATCAATGGTTTTTCGGTAACATTTGCTGCTTTTTCTCTGTATACTATGTACCGCACTCAATCGATCTGAACAATAATTACACCGTAGGAACTCTATTACCTAAGGTGACGCATGATCAAATTCGTACCACGCACTACTTGCTCGTAGGAGAAGTTTCATGTAGAAATAATTTGGTGCAATCAGCTTCAAATTGTATCAACGCTCTCTGTGCACTAGGTTTAAAAGCAATAAATTGTTACACAAATTAAAAGCACAGATTCGAAATGTGTGGCAATACGATCAGGGCAGGTGCTATTAAAAAAAATATCTGTTTTAATGTGATGAGGAAGGGTTGAACTTTTTTGTTATGTATTTGGTAGAAAACGAAACAAGAACCCCAATATGGTGCTTTTTCCTTTTCTTGACGCCCTGCTAAATTACTGACGGTCATGAAAAGACTTACCATCCTTATTTAGACCACGTTTAGTCAGATAGTCAATCCTTACTGCAGATGAGTAAGGTCCTATCGCATTAGAAACCAGTGTCGGTAGAACTAAACCTCCTCAGTAATTATAATAAACCATGTACAACATATATAAAATATACGTTCTTATTTCTAAATTGAATTTTACATCTTCCATTTTCAGGGTGTAACTATCAAGCGCACAGATGCATCACAGTGGTGGGAACTGTTCGACACAAATACCTGTCGATTTTACTACTACAATGTTGCCTCACAGAAAACCGTTTGGCATCGGCCGCAGAACTGTGATATTATCCCACTGGCCAAGCTGCAAACGCTCAAACAAAACACCGATCCTAGCGATCGGAAAGATGCGACACTCCCGCATCATCATCACCACCATCACCACCATGGCACAGGCGGCAGTGGTGGCAGTACGGGCGGAAGCCTCGGCGGTGGTCTTGGAGCACTCGGCGGTGCGTCAAAGTTGGGCGGCAGCGGTACGGTAGGAAAATCTTGCGGACATCGAACGGCAACAGGCGTTACGGACTATCGTGACCGAGATCATCACCATCGCAGTTCCAGCTCTGGACATCGTCGGGGAGGCGGCGGCGGATTAGATCAACGCAGCAACAGCGAACTTCTCGCCAGTCCGCAGGGAAGGCACAGTCTGCAGCATAGGTAAGTTTCACCGGCACAGCGCGGCGCACTCTCTGCTTTCTTGCTCTCTCTCTCTCACTCTGTACACTTGTATTAGTGTAATCAGTACGGCAATACGCTGCCAAGAACGATCCTTCCCAAATACTACGTACATTTTTGCTGGTTGTTACAATCAGGCAAAGTGTAACTTGTTTTTTGTATCTTTTGTTAAATATTGCTAGTTTATTTTTGTGATTTGCCGTACGCTGTGTAATAGTAATGTGTCGCCCTTCTCTTCTACCGTCGTTGTATTTTGTGGAAAGTCGTTGTACACGCAACTTTGCTTAGCTATCAATTGTGAATGTAATGGTTTTTTACCCGTTTTTAAGTATTTGCATATTGTTTAAGTGTTATGTTCCGTCTTTTCAAATAGTTTGTTTTCTTTTCCTTTTTCTTTTTTATTTCATAAACCCCTTTCGGATGCTTCTTCTCTTTTCTTCGTCCACGAAATCGTCTCTTCGTCCTTCTGAATCGCATTTTTGATAAATTATTGTTGCGTAAATTGTACCCTTTTGTTGCTCTCCGTTAACGTATGTGTGATTTTTGTATTGATTTGTGGTTTTACATACTTACCAAACGTACATTTTTTTTGGATTTGTTGTCGGTATTTTCGTATACTTCCATTCCGTGTTGCATTTGTAAATTAATTTACAACTTGTTATCGCAAATTTCCCTTAAATTATTCTTCCTTGCGTAAAAACCACAAAAATTACCGTGATTTCGCTGTTTGATTATGCCTATATGGCCTCCATTTGCTTTCTACCGTTTTTTTAACCTTTGTTTTGCCTGTTGTGTGTGTACGTGCGTTGTGCAAATCCTTTTCGGAATGGCATTTGGCTTGCTTGCTCTGGCACCCTGTGTGTGTGTTTTTTTTCTCCTGAACTACCTGGCCTTGTTGTTATGCAATACTATCTCTCACACACTACCATCACCGAAATTCCCTGCCGAAACCACACATTTCACAACAACGGGATCAATCACACTCTCCCGGTGACAATCAGATTTCCACCGAAAATCTTAACCTCTCCGCTGGCTGATGGTAACAGCAGCCACTCTTCGATCAGCCGACTGGATTCACACAAATTTTGCCGACTCGGACAACACCAGTCGAGTGGTGGTGTTGGTATCACAATGCCATCTTCTGGATCAATTCGTGGTAGCCAGCGGTATCCAGCCAGCTACCAGCATGGTCATCTTAATGCATCGCAACAACACCATCAGCGCTTCCACCATCACCATCATCCTGAAAGTTCGCTCAAATCCTCGGACGGAAGTCTATCCGGTAGTTACCGGCGGCTGCACGGTGGCGTGGCCGGCAGTGTACCTGATGCTGGGAGCAGCTCGCTTCGGTATGGAAGTGGTTCCAGTGGTTATGCTACGAATGGCCATAGCAGCGGTGGCGGCAGTGGTACGGGTAGTAGAAAACACAATCCTGACAGTAGTAGCGGGTAAGTGCATGGAACGCGTTGAAATAGTTTTATTAATCGGACGGAAGGAAGGAAGAAAGGAAGGGGGAGGGAAGAGGTGATGGTGTGCACAGTGTAATGTAGTATTTGTATTTGTGTGTATGTGTGTGTGTGCGCGTGTGTAGTTGTGCAATGAAATCTGCATCCGCTATCATTATTTCACCCGCTGTAGCAAAGTGTGTGTAGTGTCGTCTGCACGTCTTTATTGGCAACTACTAACATACTCCTCATATCTATATGGTTCTGGCTGGCAGTGGCAGAATAAAACCAAACCCCATGCCCCAAAATTAATTCCACAACAATCATCCAGCATCATCATCCTAGAGAGGAGAACTAACTTGCGAGGTGGTGGTTTTATTTGTTTGCTGATCACATAATTGGCGACCCAGCAGCAGCATTTATAGCAACGCGACTAATAACTGTCATACGTCCCCATGTTTTATGTACCTCTATGCTTCCAGCTACCGTATGCTACAGGAAAGCTCCAGTTCTCACAACATTCCCCACTCGGTGGTCGTCCCTTCGCCTTCCGCATCAACGGCGGCAGTGAGTAGCAGCGAAAAGCTCGCGCTCGGATCGTTGCATCATTCGTCCGCACTGCCCCCACCGCACCAGATGCTATCGTACTCGATCTCCAATTCGTCGGATCTCGCGGCTGGCAGCCTTTCGTCACCGTCACACTCGCTGAGCACGCCACAGTTCAAGAAGAAGTTCATGCATGACGGCGGTGTGGGAGGCTCCTCATCGAAATCGTCCTCGAAGGATGGCAATCTTGTCGGCGGAGGAATGGTATCCAAGCATGAAAGCTTCGATTACGGTGGCAGTAAGTGATGGTTCCGATTTCACTCGTCCGTTCTGCTTGTGTCGAGTGTGCAGGCTCTAATTAATTTGTGCACTGTCGTTTCCCTAGATCCGAGCCCATCATCGATTTCGCTTACAAGATCTGGTAGTTTTCTATCGTCCGCGGGAATTACTAGTGGCGTCGGTGGCGCTATTGGTACTCCCATCTCTTCGCGACCGTATGGGCCATCTGGAAGCGGAGGAAGTCATCATTCTTCTAGTGGTTCTCACAGAAAGGGTAGCTTTGATGGGAACGGTGGAAGTGGCAGTTATTCAACCGGAAGGCTTAATAATGTAAAATGGAATAAAATATTACAGTTTCCCACTAGGAAACAAACTAAACATCACAAGATAGCACATAAACACACCAGCCACTCACACATTCATTCGTATTACAAACAAAAACTTAAAGCAAGAAGCCACATGTGTGTTGTGCAGAAACTCTATAGCACACACACACACCGAAACCTGTGAAATCCTGATCAGTAATATAAAACTTATGGCAAAATGGAGCTACTACTAGTAATTGCTTACTGGCATTAGAAGCGAAATCAGCATAACTATCAAAGAATAAGATGAAAATTCTCTTACTTTCATAATAAAACATACCAAAACAAAAACTGTTGGACGATGGGTTTAGCACTGAGCCGATAGCTTTTAGAGGAATACGCAGTACTTCAGCGAAACAGTTAAAAAACAACAAATCAACCCATTGCAGAAAGCACAATGTACAAGAACGAACTGAAAAATATTGAATACCAGCGCCTAATATGACAACAGCAGTAAAATAACCATAATTATGGCAAATAACAACAACATTGGTTTGATAGGGGTTCATCGCCACAGAAGCTTACGTTCTAGAGGTTCACATCCTCCTCCTTGCAAAAGAGATTTCTAAATTGCAGCGTTGTTCTGTTTTTGTTTTTCAAAACCGTGAGTATAAAGATTTCAAAATGTAGGGCGTAGCGACTTTGCCATTGCCAAAGGACGTAGCAAAACACTGGCAATGTTTTATTGTTGAGTAGACAGTTATTACAAAGAAGAGAAGATCGCTCTTGATAAACAATATTATCAAACTTGTGAGAGTATAAAACCATATTTTGCTGCATAAAACCTTTTTGGATAACGCGCAACCGCGTGTGCTCGTTAAATAAACCTTACGACAAATCTACCATCAACGCAAATTAGCATTATGGTTTACACCGTAAGAGCACACGAATAAAACGAAAGTAAAACACACACAAAAGGTAAAAATACAACTAAAACACACACACGGTTTGCACCTGCTGGCTATACTTCGTACAATTTAACAGTCGAGTCGCTTTTGAGGATAGCAAATCATCGTTGCATTATTCAACCGGAAGGCTTAATAATGTAAAATGGAATAAAATATTACAGTTTCCCACTAGGAAACAAACTAAACATCACAAGATAGCACATAAACACACCAGCCACTCACACATTCATTCGTATTACAAACAAAAACTTAAAGCAAGAAGCCACATGTGTGTTGTGCAGAAACTCTATAGCACACACACCGAAACCTGTGAAATCCTGATCAGTAATATAAAACTTATGGCAAAATGGAGCTACTACTAGTAATTGCTTACTGGCATTAGAAGCGAAATCAGCATAACTATCAAAGAATAAGATGAAAATTCTCTTACTTTCATAATAAAACATACCAAAACAAAAACTGTTGGACGATGGGTTTAGCACTGAGCCGATAGCTTTTAGAGGAATACGCAGTACTTCAGCGAAACAGTTAAAAAACAACAAATCAACCCATTGCAGAAAGCACAATGTACAAGAACGAACTGAAAAATATTGAATACCAGCGCCTAATATGACAACAGCAGTAAAATAACCATAATTATGGCAAATAACAACAACATTGGTTTGATAGGGGTTCATCGCCACAGAAGCTTACGTTCTAGAGGTTCACATCCTCCTCCTTGCAAAAGAGATTTCTAAATTGCAGCGTTGTTCTGTTTTTGTTTTTCAAAACCGTGAGTATAAAGATTTCAAAATGTAGGGCGTAGGGTTTCAGTAACAATTTCCATCTTGTCATATTTGTTAATGTGTTTCATTTTAGGGATTGTGGCGTCAGTGGCGATAATCCTATTCCTTTGATAATCTTAGCAGCTAGGCGATTGTTTTATACCAAAATTAATTATTACACTTCAGAACAGGCAGCTCGGATAGTTGTTTATGTTCGTTTGCTTTCTCGCTCTCTCGCTCTATCTCTATCTTGTTTAAAATAAAAGTGTTCTGTAGATATATTTTTATAATGCGTTTGTTCAAAACCATCGATTTTTATTATGAATTATTTAAGATATATAAGTAAAGCAACAAATGCTCTCGTGTGTTTGTGAACCAACGGGCGTGTGTGTGAATCGGGCAAAGAAAACAGTTTTGTTAACCCAATAGGTCCAGTACAAAAAGGGGTAAATAATTATTAAACGTTTGCTCTCTTTGCGCTCATCGTGTTGGGATGAGACTTTAAGCACCATCTCTCTATGGCCTTTCGTGTAACGTGTACCGTAGACCGTGCAACACAAACATGATCTTGTTCATCCTGCAAAACCAGATACAGAAGGTCGTAGAAGAAACAACCAATATGCGTCCATGTGGCAGCAACGAGACATGAACGAATGAGAGAGAGAGAGAGAAGTTTAAGCAAAAGAAGCATACACAAACCAATTAATAATTTATTATGAGGACACTAAAATATAGATGCTAACGAGACCGGAGAACGAAAGAGGGGAAAAAATGACATTAACCTGACGCATTATAATGCTAAATAAAAGAACAAAAAATCTATACAAAAATGAGTTCCATAGTAAATTACTACGTGCGGGACGGGAATCGTTGTACACTGTTGTAGTGTAGTGTGCTTTTCGTGCTGTCATGATCCGATTGTAGCATCTGTTTTGTTAAGGGTTCTGCTGTGCTGCTGCGAGAGCAGTGTATGCGTGACAGTACCCCTTACAATCAGTATTAATCTGCATCAATTTGGTTCGGATCCGAGATGAACTCCATTCTGGGAATAGTACTTGTATTATTGGTTTGGTTTGATTCTTGCAGCACAGACGATAATGGTTCGTAAGTGGATAGTTATAAGTTGTGTCTTTGATTTTGCAAACTTTACTAACGCGCTTGTCGATTCTTTTCGTATTTTGCAGTGAAATTCCGATTGCCGCTCTTGTGCTCGCTCGAGGAGGTTCTAAAGGCATACCGCTGAAGAACATTGTCGAAATTCAAGCAAATCAAACACTGTTGGCTCGCGCTATACACACCATCCAACAGTCCGGTGTATTTGATTCAATTTGGGTATCGACCGATCACGAACAGATTGCTGCTGAAGCTACCGGCCACGGTGCTACCGTGTTTGCCCGTTCGGCCACATACGCACAGGACCATTCGAGCTCGTTGGAAGCGACGCACGAATTCTTGCACGCCCATCCAGAGATACATCATTTCGCTTTGATTCAATGCACTTCACCGTTTCTGCGGGCTGACTATTTGATGCAAGCTGCCCACCAGGTTCGTGCGGCTTTGGAAGAAAGTGCGACGGAAATGCCTTCGTGTGCGTTTAGTGTAGTGAGAAGTTACAAGTTGCGCTGGCAAAAGGATGCCGTTAGCGGGCGTTTGCAGGCAATCAACTTTGATCCAATGGCACGCCCTAGACGGCAGGATTGGGAGGGTGAGTTGGTAGAAACGGGTATGTTTTACTTTTCCGATCGGCAGCTAATCATGGAAATGGGAAGTTTCCAAAGCGAATGGTGTACTGTGGTGGAAGTGGACGAGCAGGATGCGCTAGAAATTGATAATTTGCGGGATCTGACGCTGGCTCGTGTTTTGATTGGAATGGAATAGTATGCAGACTGCCAAAAGCATAGCTTTACAAAGCTACAATATACGAATAAGCAATATTTCCTACATACATTTACATCTGGTTAAAAAATCGGTCAATACAGTGACAGGAAAACTTTCACATATGACCTTTTCAATATTATCAAAGTTTTGTTTTTACCCGGTACATTTAGGGTTCTAGAAATATATTCAAGTCCAACCGAATTCTAATAATTTATGTATCTTTTTTTTAGATTTATGATTAGCTTTAGGTGCTTTGATATATTATCTTCTATTATTCCGTAGGTGTTGTGCATCTACTCCTTAGCGAATGTGCTCCATAGCTTTAAATGATTTTCTTTATTCTTAAGGCCAGTTTTGTAAACCCTTGCATCATGAATTGTCCCAATTATATTTTTGTTCATTAATCTTTTAAACTGTTACTTAAGGCTACATGTTTTTTTTTTAATTTATACAGTTACTGTGTTCAATTATTGTTAGTTTACCATTGAAAGCATGATTGTTTTGGTTTTACATTTTTTTCAATATCAAATTTATCATTTAATATACAATAAACGAGTATCAGAGCACTTTAGCTGTGCAGATGTTTTTAAACTGAACATTGCACGAAAAAGTGATTAGCAAGAGAAGGGCAACTAATGACGCAGAAGCTCAAACAATATTTAAAAAACCAGAGGCTTAAATTTTTGTTAATCTTTATTTTTTCAAGTTATAGCAAAAAATCGCACCTTAATATCAAACCAAATACTAGAAAGATGCCCATTTTGACAAAATGCAAGTAAAATTCAGAGAATTATTCGAGTATTTTGCGAGCGATCATAGCAGAAACAATTTTCTGATTCATGTATAAAGAGAGATCGTTAAAAGTAATGACCAAATTAAGGTTTATCAAAGATTATTAGCCAGGTCGGCCATCCAGTAGTTCTTCATCACCTCTCCTTATGATGCAGAATGCTATGCCAGAAATTGTTTTTGATAATACTGTTTCTTCGATATTGGTATCCATTACTACGTATCAATCGTCTGTTGTCGTGAGAAGTACTGCAGGTGTTAAACGTGACTGAATGCAATCCGAAACATTGTATGACACCGGTGATGAGGTATAGAACGAGTTAATGTACCTAGCTCATCACTTAGATAGATGATGTGGCAGTGAGTGGAGGTTCCACACAACTATTGCTAAGCTTGTCGGCGGGGGTCTAAGTGCTGAATTGATTGCATTAGATAATTGTTGTTTGTACGGTACATTGTGAGGTGTGTGTATTTTCAAGCTTCTTAGCCACGTGTATACCTGTACATGTGTTTGCGCGGTTGTGCGTTTCCGTAAATGATGTGTAAACTTGCAGCTTTGTAAGCAGTAAAGAGCGTCAGTAACTAGCATCGTTTACTGTTTTACCCAAATGTTTTATTCTACTCGTTTGGACATACACTTAACATACTTGGTAGTAATATTGGGGAAAACGAAGCGTTCGTCCACCTTGGCCATATCATCGTACGACACTACGTAAGTTTCCTCATAGCCTGCCTTCGCTGCGGCAACTTGCGATCCGATCGCGGTGAAGCAGGTAGACGTCAACGGTAAACCAACGCCCTTGCACAGGGGAATTCGTGCACGCAGAATTTCCGTAGCAATGCCTCGTCCACGGAAATTTGGCGCCACTGACAGTCCCATTGCTCCAAGATACTTATCGACGCCGTATCGTTCGTAAATGTTTGCCCGTTTCATCGTATAGTCGACCAAATCGTAAATGCATCTCCAAATTTTGCCTTTACACTGCGCACCCAAAAAATAAACGCACAGGGATTAAGAAGGATAAGCCATAGATATTGCCAGCCAGTTTTTGAAATGTTGCCCATACCTGATACTCTTCCTTATCGCTTTGCTGGGAAACGTACAGCATGTTCATGCCCGCAATTTCATCGCTTCCCTCCTTGAAGCACACGAGTACTAGACGAAATTTAACGAATTCACGCCACAAATCGGCTATCTCCTCTATGCTTTGCTGTTCACTCACGATATCTACGGAAGGAAGCATTAATTAAATTAGCAAATCGCACGAAACCATTCTCGGCCAATCCCTCCCGCAATGGCACTCACTTTGCGCACGGCACGTTGGTTCGTCGTAGACAAAGTATTCCATCATGTGTGCGATCGCTTCCTCGAAACGATCTTCCGGCAGATCCTGCACACGATACGTCACCAGTTGATCGCTCTCCGTATCCTTGGCTTGGAACGTATGCCAAACCGATGGGTACGGTACGTTGTCGGGTCGTTTCCAGCTCATCGTGTGTGTAAGTATGGCCGAGTTTTTGAAGTTCTCACGCGCTCGTTTGCAAAACTAGAGACTGTTGTGCGCTTCTCACCGCGTGAAGGAACGGACTGAGCTGTGGAGCAGGTTGATTGTTTGACTATGGGAGAGACCACCACCCGTAGGCGCTGCCACAGTATGTCGATCAACAGTTGAGACTACTGCGAAGAAAACACAAGCTACGCGCATACGTGTGTATGTGCGCCAAAGTGTTCTATGCTTGTGTGAAGAGCTGAGCGGCACTCGTCCGTCCAGATAACACAGCTTGGTTGACCAGTGGTTGATAAGGTCACCTTCGTGTTTTGCTCTAATAATGTGTGAATGGATAGCATTGATTTTGTCCACCGCCATCTATCGAAGATGTTATCCGCATCTAAACGGTTCATTCAAAATCTTTTTCTCCGTGTGGTTTATGATAGAAAGATAGAAGACGACGCACGAGCCCTCTCGCAGGGGGGTTTGTCGTACACAACAAACATGATTTTACCGGTTAAATTGGCAACACGCCATTATTTTTAGAGAGGGGACAGAAAATCAGTGTCAATTGCAGTAGCATTCGCATTAATGAAAGATAACGATGATAATACAAGACATGCCCACGACGGCCCCGTACGGTCACCAATCATCACAATCGGTGCATACTGTGTAACATTTGCCCGGGAACTACTGATAAGAAGGGTTACATAGGAAGTGAATCGTTTTGTTGATGATTAGTCGCTTAGACTACCTATGCGTGTATGTATTAGTCGTTTGAACTAGCAGCACGAAAGAGCGGCATAGTGGTAATAGTAAGATGGATGGCGCGAAAATATGTTAAGTCACTGTGTCAACGTCTCACGAAGCTTGCACACACTAGAGCTAGTTATATATGCTTGCCGGTTGTTATTTAGCGATCGCATCAAAGGTAAGTGTATTTACTTTATTATCCGTTGTAGTTACATGCTCGAAAGTGGACAAGATATTGCTGTTTGATAACATTTACTCCTAGAACGGTCCGATAGTTAATTTGATAGCGGCGTCAGTAGCTTTCATGAAGGCATCGGTTTTGAATCCCAAATAGTCTATCCAGAGATCGATAATTTATGTAAAGAAAGTCTGAAATGGCTGACTGAAGCTGGCTTAGGTTGTATAGTGGCTACTACTTGTCTAATCTACATTACTGATCTACAATGAAATTGATTCCCCTTTGGAGTACAAATTTGTCTTTTGTTCTTTGTTATAATTCACTAATCCGATCTCGAAAATTTATCTCTTTCGGCGAGTCCTTCGTAAGTGGGGGACAAGCCTTCCTAAAAAAATAATCCTGAATAAAAACATCTTTCTTTAGCGCGATCGAGTAGTTCGTCTATAAACCTTTATTTCCTTGTAGCACTGTTGTGATCTTCACCCTTATCGTCCAGCTTTAACATTAGTCTCTGGGATTAGCTTGTATGCAGTATTAACAGTGAACTTGTGTTGTTTCTGCAACACTCGATATGTTCTGCCGATTCTGCCATTTTGCAAAAGACACTTAAACACAAATATTACTATTTTTTTTACTCGAGATCTTTTACACATTCGGACCAAAGTAAGCTAGATCGTCTATTTGAAAAATGTTTACTGGGTAGCGTGCGAGCTAGCGCCAGCCGAATGAAGCTGGTGCTAACGGTTCAACTTTACGCGCCTGCGCAGTCTTCGGTGTCAATACGCAAACACATGGTTTCGCTATCGCACACGCTCACCGAAAAGGTTGTGTGTGTTGTTATCATTTTGATTCATTTTTCGTACCAGACGTCTCTGCAAGAGTTAAGCTGGCAAAGAATCATACCCACGGTTAGATGTAGCGCAGTGTCCGTGGAGGTTTCAAACGTTAAACAGTGATTGCCCTTGCCGAACGCATCATGCCTTGGACCCGACCGGACAACGTACCTTATCCGAACGTTTGGTGGACTTTCGATGCACCCGATCCGGACCGTGAGGATGGTGCGTTGGCCACGTACCGGGTGGAAGATTTGACCGAGGATCGTATCGAAGATGCTGTCAAACTGTACACTGAGCATTTTCTTGACGATGAGCCGCTCTGCTCGTATGGTCGCGTGCGGCACAATGCAGTGTCGTACGAAGAGGTTGTCAAATTCTGGATGCACGTTTTTAGCGAAAAGATGACCATAGTGTGCTACAAAGAAGGATCTAAAGAGCTGGTGGGAGCCAACTTGCTGGCAGTGAAGTGTGTTAATGATAAAACGGATATAACCGGTTTGGTATGTATGAGTGTGAGGAATATAGTAGACTAGTGTTGTAATAGATAAGCTAATTTTATCTATTTTTGGTTCACAGATCAAATCCGAAAGTATGCAAAAATTGGTTGCAGTCAATGAATACATGACCGATACAGTGAACCTTTTCGAACGGTACGGTGTCGATAAGTATCTGACGGCATACGGTCTTAGCGTGAACAATCGTTACCGAGGACGAGGCATTGCCACCGAGATACTAAAAGCACGCCGACCGATTTGCCGTGCGTTTGGTTTACGGCTGTCGAGCACCAACTTTACCGCCATCGGTTCTCAGATACCTGCCGCGAAGATTGGCTTTCAAACGGATTTGGAAATGATGTGAGATTCAGGAAACAAGAGACCAATCACTGTGCCTATATAATGATTTAACTTTTTCACAGGTACGATGAGTTTGTAAAAGTCAACCCGACGTACACATTTGAAGGAATTAAGAGCAAAAGCATAAAGTTGATGAGTTTGCAGATCGAATAAGCAACATCCTCGTCATAAAGTGTGAGAACGATGTAAGGCAGCTGGGCTGTAATGTAGTAGAATAAATAAATATTGCTTAACCATTGTTCAGTATTGTGCACGTCTCATTACTTCTGCTAGACATAGCGATAACGGGACGTTATCTAAATGATATAGCACGTTTTTATATTCTCATAATAAGCGACTGTTGGCTACCGTGCTTGGGTGACAACAATTCCGCACAACTGTGAACATTTTCGGGCTTTGGCGTAATCTTGTGTACATTGGACTTGTCCGTTCTTGATGCTATTTCATGGTGAATCATGCCTCACGTAATTAATACATGTACAGCCAGTTTTCGATGAACGATTCATATCGTAGATTTAATTCTTAGTATAGGTTGTTTTATGTAGAAAAAATAATCAAAAAGCTCAAATTAATTGTGAATATCACAAGAAAAGTTGAATAGTTTCATGAAATATTTCAAAAATATGAGTAATTTCTATTACTTTTTTCTAATAAACGATTAAATTTGTAACGTTCATTCAAAGATTTAAATTACATTTCGATTTCTTAATAAGGTATAAACACCAACGTAAACGATACGCCAAACAGTCTCCATTATTTGCGTAAGTTGAAAGACAAGTGTTCTAATCATCATTTTAGTCATTTTGGAAATACTTACAGAAATAACTGTGTGTTGTATTTAATTTGTTATTATTCACGTTTCTTGTTTCACTAAATTGATATGTAAATGTTAGTATGTGATATAGAACAGTAGTTAATGTACCATTCTAACGCTGTTCCCCAGTGATATGAAGCTGAGCAAACCTATGAAATACGATCACCGTCTTAGAATATGAAATATTTGAAAATAACTGACATTGAACCAATGTCAGTTATTATACTTAAATTCTTAAGTCGAAATTGAAATGAAGAAGTGGAATAGATGATATTTTTTTAAATAGTTGCCTAAAAGCATAAGCATTTTTCCTCATTGAAAGATTTCTTTCCAGATCAAACTTCGTTTCATAGCTAGTTTTTATAACATTTCGATTGAAATTTAAATTGTCTATTTGTAAACTTGCTATTTCTTTATTTTTAATTCCGATATTGCTTAACTTAGTTATTTGTGGGCAACACATTTGGTTCGTGTTGGATTTGCTGACCCGTTATTTATATGATTTTCAGTACGGCTCTTGCAAAATTGTTTGATCCTCTGAGATTGGAACATTTGCCCCGTTCGAACGCGTATGGTGGGAACTATCTGTATTAAAATTTCACCGATGCGAGCAGATCCATGAGCAACGCTACTCGAATTGCTACATTCGAGCAGTTGCACGGATTTCGCTAGTTGGGTTGCGACGTTCAAATCAAGAAAGTCTTGACACGCGTTTTCCCGTCAAGATAATACGTTCGTGCGAAATTGAATCTTGAAATCCAGCGCGAGCAAAACAATCATTTCAAAACGAACAGCTTGACCGGGAACACAACAGATCGGGACGGTCCGCGGCGATCATACCACAGTAGACTGTTGACGCTGGTTGTCTTGTGTAGTATGATTACAGACGAAGTGTGTAATTGAAGGTGTGTACATCGTTAAATTGATAGAACTAGATTATGAGAAGAATTTGTGTAAAACAGTGTGTGCAAAGCAAACTTCTCATAGTGGTCCTGGTGGTGGTGGTGGTGGTGGTGGTCAAGTAAAATTCAGAGAATTATTCGAGTATTTTGCGAGCGATCATAGCAGAAACAATTTTCTGATTCATGTATAAAGAGAGATCGTTAAAAGTAATGACCAAATTAAGGTTTATCAAAGATTATTAGCCAGGTCGGCCATCCAGTAGTTCTTCATCACCTCTCCTTATGATGCAGAATGCTATGCCAGAAATTGTTTTTGATAATACTGTTTCTTCGATATTGGTATCCATTACTACGTATCAATCGTCTGTTGTCGTGAGAAGTACTGCAGGTGTTAAACGTGACTGAATGCAATCCGAAACATTGTATGACACCGGTGATGAGGTATAGAACGAGTTAATGTACCTAGCTCATCACTTAGATAGATGATGTGGCAGTGAGTGGGGGTTCCACACAACTATTGCTAAGCTTGTCGGCGGGGGTCTAAGTGCTGAATTGATTGCATCAGATAATTGTTGTTTGTACGGTACATTGTGAGGTGTGTGCATTTTCAAGCTTCTTAGCCACGTGTATACCTGTACATGTGTTTGCGCGGTTGTGCGTTTCCGTAAATGATGTGTAAACTTGCAGCTTTGTAAGCAGTAAAGAGCGTCAGTAACTAGCATCGTTTACTGTTTTACCCAAATGTTTTATTCTACTCGTTTGGACATACACTTAACATACTTGGTAGTAATATTGGGGAAAACGAAGCGTTCGTCCACCTTGGCCATATCATCGTACGACACTACGTAAGTTTCCTCATAGCCTGCCTTCGCTGCGGCAACTTGCGATCCGATCGCGGTGAAGCAGGTAGACGTCAACGGTAAACCAACACCCTTGCACAGGGGAATTCGTGCACGCAGAATTTCCGTAGCAATGCCTCGTCCACGGAAATTTGGCGCCACTGACAGTCCCATTGCTCCAAGATACTTATCGACGCCGTATCGTTCGTAAATGTTTGCCCGTTTCATCGTATAGTCGACCAAATCGTAAATGCATCTCCAAATTTTGCCTTTACACTGCGCACCCAAAAAATAAACGCACAGGGATTAAGAAGGATAAGCCATAGATATTGCCAGCCAGTTTTTGAAATGTTGCCCATACCTGATACTCTTCCTTATCGCTTTGCTGGGAAACGTACAGCATGTTCATGCCCGCAATTTCATCGCTTCCCTCCTTGAAGCACACGAGTACTAGACGAAATTTAACGAATTCACGCCACAAATCGGCTATCTCCTCTATGCTTTGCTGTTCACTCACGATATCTACGGAAGGAAGCATTAATTAAATTAGCAAATCGCACGAAACCATTCTCGGCCAATCCCTCCCGCAATGGCACTCACTTTGCGCACGGCACGTTGGTTCGTCGTAGACAAAGTATTCCATCATGTGTGCGATCGCTTCCTCGAAACGATCTTCCGGCAGATCCTGCACACGATACGTCACCAGTTGATCGCTCTCCGTATCCTTGGCTTGGAACGTATGCCAAACCGATGGGTACGGTACGTTGTCGGGTCGTTTCCAGCTCATCGTGTGTGTAAGTATGGCCGAGTTTTTGAAGTTCTCACGCGCTCGTTTGCAAAACTAGAGACTGTTGTGCGCTTCTCACCGCGTGAAGGAACGGACTGAGCTGTGGAGCAGGTTGATTGTTTGACTATGGGAGAGACCACCACCCGTAGGCGCTGCCACAGTATGTCGATCAACAGTTGAGACTACTGCGAAGAAAACACAAGCTACGCGCATACGTGTGTATGTGCGCCAAAGTGTTCTATGCTTGTGTGAAGAGCTGAGCGGCACTCGTCCGTCCAGATAACACAGCTTGGTTGACCAGTGGTTGATAAGGTCACCTTCGTGTTTTGCTCTAATAATGTGTGAATGGATAGCATTGATTTTGTCCACCGCCATCTATCGAAGATGTTATCCGCATCTAAACGGTTCATTCAAAATCTTTTTCTCCGTGTGGTTTATGATAGAAAGATAGAAGACGACGCACGAGCCCTCTCGCAGGGGGGTTTGTCGTACACAACAAACATGATTTTACCGGTTAAATTGGCAACACGCCATTATTTTTAGAGAGGGGACAGAAAATCAGTGTCAATTGCAGTAGCATTCGCATTAATGAAAGATAACGATGATAATACAAGACATGCCCACGACGGCCCCGTACGGTCACCAATCATCACAATCGGTGCATACTGTGTAACATTTGCCCGGGAACTACTGATAAGAAGGGTTACATAGGAAGTGAATCGTTTTGTTGATGATTAGTCGCTTAGACTACCTATGCGTGTATGTATTAGTCGTTTGAACTAGCAGCACGAAAGAGCGGCATAGTGGTAATAGTAAGATGGATGGCGCGAAAATATGTTAAGTCACTGTGTCAACGTCTCACGAAGCTTGCACACACTAGAGCTAGTTATATATGCTTGCCGGTTGTTATTTAGCGATCGCATCAAAGGTAAGTGTATTTACTTTATTATCCGTTGTAGTTACATGCTCGAAAGTGGACAAGATATTGCTGTTTGATAACATTTACTCCTAGAACGGTCCGATAGTTAATTTGATAGCGGCGTCAGTAGCTTTCATGAAGGCATCGGTTTTGAATCCCAAATAGTCTATCCAGAGATCGATAATTTATGTAAAGAAAGTCTGAAATGGCTGACTGAAGCTGGCTTAGGTTGTATAGTGGCTACTACTTGTCTAATCTACATTACTGATCTACAATGAAATTGATTCCCCTTTGGAGTACAAATTTGTCTTTTGTTCTTTGTTATAATTCACTAATCCGATCTCGAAAATTTATCTCTTTCGGCGAGTCCTTCGTAAGTGGGGGACAAGCCTTCCTAAAAAAATAATCCTGAATAAAAACATCTTTCTTTAGCGCGATCGAGTAGTTCGTCTATAAACCTTTATTTCCTTGTAGCACTGTTGTGATCTTCACCCTTATCGTCCAGCTTTAACATTAGTCTCTGGGATTAGCTTGTATGCAGTATTAACAGTGAACTTGTGTTGTTTCTGCAACACTCGATATGTTCTGCCGATTCTGCCATTTTGCAAAAGACACTTAAACACAAATATTACTATTTTTTTTACTCGAGATCTTTTACACATTCGGACCAAAGTAAGCTAGATCGTCTATTTGAAAAATGTTTACTGGGTAGCGTGCGAGCTAGCGCCAGCCGAATGAAGCTGGTGCTAACGGTTCAACTTTACGCGCCTGCGCAGTCTTCGGTGTCAATACGCAAACACATGGTTTCGCTATCGCACACGCTCACCGAAAAGGTTGTGTGTGTTGTTATCATTTTGATTCATTTTTCGTACCAGACGTCTCTGCAAGAGTTAAGCTGGCAAAGAATCATACCCACGGTTAGATGTAGCGCAGTGTCCGTGGAGGTTTCAAACGTTAAACAGTGATTGCCCTTGCCGAACGCATCATGCCTTGGACCCGACCGGACAACGTACCTTATCCGAACGTTTGGTGGACTTTCGATGCACCCGATCCGGACCGTGAGGATGGTGCGTTGGCCACGTACCGGGTGGAAGATTTGACCGAGGATCGTATCGAAGATGCTGTCAAACTGTACACTGAGCATTTTCTTGACGATGAGCCGCTCTGCTCGTATGGTCGCGTGCGGCACAATGCAGTGTCGTACGAAGAGGTTGTCAAATTCTGGATGCACGTTTTTAGCGAAAAGATGACCATAGTGTGCTACAAAGAAGGATCTAAAGAGCTGGTGGGAGCCAACTTGCTGGCAGTGAAGTGTGTTAATGATAAAACGGATATAACCGGTTTGGTATGTATGAGTGTGAGGAATATAGTAGACTAGTGTTGTAATAGATAAGCTAATTTTATCTATTTTTGGTTCACAGATCAAATCCGAAAGTATGCAAAAATTGGTTGCAGTCAATGAATACATGACCGATACAGTGAACCTTTTCGAACGGTACGGTGTCGATAAGTATCTGACGGCATACGGTCTTAGCGTGAACAATCGTTACCGAGGACGAGGCATTGCCACCGAGATACTAAAAGCACGCCGACCGATTTGCCGTGCGTTTGGTTTACGGCTGTCGAGCACCAACTTTACCGCCATCGGTTCTCAGATACCTGCCGCGAAGATTGGCTTTCAAACGGATTTGGAAATGATGTGAGATTCAGGAAACAAGAGACCAATCACTGTGCCTATATAATGATTTAACTTTTTCACAGGTACGATGAGTTTGTAAAAGTCAACCCGACGTACACATTTGAAGGAATTAAGAGCAAAAGCATAAAGTTGATGAGTTTGCAGATCGAATAAGCAACATCCTCGTCATAAAGTGTGAGAACGATGTAAGGCAGCTGGGCTGTAATGTAGTAGAATAAATAAATATTGCTTAACCATTGTTCAGTATTGTGCACGTCTCATTACTTCTGCTAGACATAGCGATAACGGGACGTTATCTAAATGATATAGCACGTTTTTATATTCTCATAATAAGCGACTGTTGGCTACCGTGCTTGGGTGACAACAATTCCGCACAACTGTGAACATTTTCGGGCTTTGGCGTAATCTTGTGTACATTGGACTTGTCCGTTCTTGATGCTATTTCATGGTGAATCATGCCTCACGTAATTAATACATGTACAGCCAGTTTTCGATGAACGATTCATATCGTAGATTTAATTCTTAGTATAGGTTGTTTTATGTAGAAAAAATAATCAAAAAGCTCAAATTAATTGTGAATATCACAAGAAAAGTTGAATAGTTTCATGAAATATTTCAAAAATATGAGTAATTTCTATTACTTTTTTCTAATAAACGATTAAATTTGTAACGTTCATTCAAAGATTTAAATTACATTTCGATTTCTTAATAAGGTATAAACACCAACGTAAACGATACGCCAAACAGTCTCCATTATTTGCGTAAGTTGAAAGACAAGTGTTCTAATCATCATTTTAGTCATTTTGGAAATACTTACAGAAATAACTGTGTGTTGTATTTAATTTGTTATTATTCACGTTTCTTGTTTCACTAAATTGATATGTAAATGTTAGTATGTGATATAGAACAGTAGTTAATGTACCATTCTAACGCTGTTCCCCAGTGATATGAAGCTGAGCAAACCTATGAAATACGATCACCGTCTTAGAATATGAAATATTTGAAAATAACTGACATTGAACCAATGTCAGTTATTATACTTAAATTCTTAAGTCGAAATTGAAATGAAGAAGTGGAATAGATGATATTTTTTTAAATAGTTGCCTAAAAGCATAAGCATTTTTCCTCATTGAAAGATTTCTTTCCAGATCAAACTTCGTTTCATAGCTAGTTTTTATAACATTTCGATTGAAATTTAAATTGTCTATTTGTAAACTTGCTATTTCTTTATTTTTAATTCCGATATTGCTTAACTTAGTTATTTGTGGGCAACACATTTGGTTCGTGTTGGATTTGCTGACCCGTTATTTATATGATTTTCAGTACGGCTCTTGCAAAATTGTTTGATCCTCTGAGATTGGAACATTTGCCCCGTTCGAACGCGTATGGTGGGAACTATCTGTATTAAAATTTCACCGATGCGAGCAGATCCATGAGCAACGCTACTCGAATTGCTACATTCGAGCAGTTGCACGGATTTCGCTAGTTGGGTTGCGACGTTCAAATCAAGAAAGTCTTGACACGCGTTTTCCCGTCAAGATAATACGTTCGTGCGAAATTGAATCTTGAAATCCAGCGCGAGCAAAACAATCATTTCAAAACGAACAGCTTGACCGGGAACACAACAGATCGGGACGGTCCGCGGCGATCATACCACAGTAGACTGTTGACGCTGGTTGTCTTGTGTAGTATGATTACAGACGAAGTGTGTAATTGAAGGTGTGTACATCGTTAAATTGATAGAACTAGATTATGAGAAGAATTTGTGTAAAACAGTGTGTGCAAAGCAAACTTCTCATGGTGGTCCTGGTGGTGGTGGTGTAATAATCGATGGTAATCGATGCCACCGTCACGAAGAATTGTTATAGCCGTAACAACACGCACAGTAACGAAAACGAATGTGTGAAAAGTGAATCGTTGTTTGCATGTGTTATGCAAATTGTGTGTACGAAGATCAGTTCTTCTGGTGGCCCCATAGGAATTAGTGCAGTGTTATTACAATCAATGTATTATCGAGCTTTATGCATCAAGTGTGATTAGTGGAAGAAGCATTGCTTTTAGCATGTCGCTTAGGACATCATTGCAATGAGGTGTGATCCTTCGGTAGACTCGTCAAACCGTCTCGATGCCCCTGACGGCGTGCACCTACAGCACAAGAAACCCATACTTCGTGCGGAAATAATCACTTTGCCCTCGTGCGTTCGTACCACGCTAAAGTACTCGATTGCGCAAGTGGCTTGGTTGAACGGAGCGCGGTGGCTACTTACATTCGTAGTCGTAGCCATGTAGCATGTTGTGCTGGCGGTGGACATGGATCGTGAATTCCTACCTAATGAGTGAAAACACGCTGCTGGTGGACATACTGGTGGACTGTTACATTCTTATACGGACGTAATTATTTCCCAAACTCGCTTCAGGGGGATGTAAATTAACGCTTGAGAAACACTAAAATACCTCAATTTGAATGTGACAAAATCTCGCCAATTTGAACTAAATTTTACGATCGAGTTCCCTTTACAAGTTGCAGAAGGAAGGACAAAAAAATTAATTTGTTTTTCGAAAAGAATAACATTTCAGCAAATTATGCTGCTTATCGAACACACTTTGAGTCACATGCACATAGGTGTGCAACGCACACATACACAAGCTCTCAATCGCTCCCTTTTTGCAAATATGCAGGTCCGGTGCGTGTGCGAGAAGTCCTCCCGATGATCAGCGCTGGGGCTCGCCGACCCAATGATCGTTCGGTTTGGTTCAAAATAAAATTTAACACAGGTTCCGCTGGCCGGTTTTCAGGTTTCAGCGGGCATCACCGCGAGTTCACCGAAACTGACTTTCCCGTGAGAGCAGCAGCAGAAAGAAGCAAACTTTGTTAGAGAAGAACTTCTCGGTAACACGAACCCAGTTCTGCCAGAGTTTCTGCCATGCTGCTGCTGCTGCTGCTGCGACGACGCTCGACGACCGGCCAAGCACATACTCACCAAAACACAGTCCATAGAGGGGTGGACACGCGCGGGTGCGTCGAAGCCAAGAGAGTTCAATTTGAATGAGACGTTTTTTTTTCTGCTGCTGTTGTTGGTGTGTCTTCTCTTCGTTCGAGTTATTTTTTCGCGTTCGAATCACCGATCCGTTACGGATATATACGTTTCGTTCGGTTTGCGGTAGAAAAGCAGAAGGCGAGCGGGATCTTGGCGAGCTCAGGTTTTGGTGTGGTGCTTTTTTTATTGTTTTTATTTTCCTTCCAACCGGCAGCCCACTGTTTGCCGACACTTGTGTCCCGGAATCGGTGCGCGTGTGTTGTGCACCCGACGGTTTCTGTACCCCGAAAGGTGTTATGGTCGCGGTTCAGTTCATCTGACCAATGTCAGTGCCAACAGCCCACGAATATATGGGAGAATTGGTAATTGGTTTCGAAGAAAAGGTGATTTTTTTTGTATATGCTTCACTTCAGTTTCCATCCGTTACACGTTACTTTCTTTGCTCTTTCATATATTTGTGACTGAAGTTTTTGAAGAGTTTGGTAGAACATAGAGACCCGTTATTTATATGATTTTCAGTACGGCTCTTGCAAAATTGTTTGATCCTCTGAGATTGGAACATTTGCCCCGTTCGAACGCGTATGGTGGGAACTATCTGTATTAAAATTTCACCGATGCGAGCAGATCCATGAGCAACGCTACTCGAATTGCTACATTCGAGCAGTTGCACGGATTTCGCTAGTTGGGTTGCGACGTTCAAATCAAGAAAGTCTTGACACGCGTTTTCCCGTCAAGATAATACGTTCGTGCGAAATTGAATCTTGAAATCCAGCGCGAGCAAAACAATCATTTCAAAACGAACAGCTTGACCGGGAACACAACAGATCGGGACGGTCCGCGGCGATCATACCACAGTAGACTGTTGACGCTGGTTGTCTTGTGTAGTATGATTACAGACGAAGTGTGTAATTGAAGGTGTGTACATCGTTAAATTGATAGAACTAGATTATGAGAAGAATTTGTGTAAAACAGTGTGTGCAAAGCAAACTTCTCATGGTGGTCCTGGTGGTGGTGGTGTAATAATCGATGGTAATCGATGCCACCGTCACGAAGAATTGTTATAGCCGTAACAACACGCACAGTAACGAAAACGAATGTGTGAAAAGTGAATCGTTGTTTGCATGTGTTATGCAAATTGTGTGTACGAAGATCAGTTCTTCTGGTGGCCCCATAGGAATTAGTGCAGTGTTATTACAATCAATGTATTATCGAGCTTTATGCATCAAGTGTGATTAGTGGAAGAAGCATTGCTTTTAGCATGTCGCTTAGGACATCATTGCAATGAGGTGTGATCCTTCGGTAGACTCGTCAAACCGTCTCGATGCCCCTGACGGCGTGCACCTACAGCACAAGAAACCCATACTTCGTGCGGAAATAATCACTTTGCCCTCGTGCGTTCGTACCACGCTAAAGTACTCGATTGCGCAAGTGGCTTGGTTGAACGGAGCGCGGTGGCTACTTACATTCGTAGTCGTAGCCATGTAGCATGTTGTGCTGGCGGTGGACATGGATCGTGAATTCCTACCTAATGAGTGAAAACACGCTGCTGGTGGACATACTGGTGGACTGTTACATTCTTATACGGACGTAATTATTTCCCAAACTCGCTTCAGGGGGATGTAAATTAACGCTTGAGAAACACTAAAATACCTCAATTTGAATGTGACAAAATCTCGCCAATTTGAACTAAATTTTACGATCGAGTTCCCTTTACAAGTTGCAGAAGGAAGGACAAAAAAATTAATTTGTTTTTCGAAAAGAATAACATTTCAGCAAATTATGCTGCTTATCGAACACACTTTGAGTCACATGCACATAGGTGTGCAACGCACACATACACAAGCTCTCAATCGCTCCCTTTTTGCAAATATGCAGGTCCGGTGCGTGTGCGAGAAGTCCTCCCGATGATCAGCGCTGGGGCTCGCCGACCCAATGATCGTTCGGTTTGGTTCAAAATAAAATTTAACACAGGTTCCGCTGGCCGGTTTTCAGGTTTCAGCGGGCATCACCGCGAGTTCACCGAAACTGACTTTCCCGTGAGAGCAGCAGCAGAAAGAAGCAAACTTTGTTAGAGAAGAACTTCTCGGTAACACGAACCCAGTTCTGCCAGAGTTTCTGCCATGCTGCTGCTGCTGCTGCTGCGACGACGCTCGACGACCGGCCAAGCACATACTCACCAAAACACAGTCCATAGAGGGGTGGACACGCGCGGGTGCGTCGAAGCCAAGAGAGTTCAATTTGAATGAGACGTTTTTTTTTCTGCTGCTGTTGTTGGTGTGTCTTCTCTTCGTTCGAGTTATTTTTTCGCGTTCGAATCACCGATCCGTTACGGATATATACGTTTCGTTCGGTTTGCGGTAGAAAAGCAGAAGGCGAGCGGGATCTTGGCGAGCTCAGGTTTTGGTGTGGTGCTTTTTTTATTGTTTTTATTTTCCTTCCAACCGGCAGCCCACTGTTTGCCGACACTTGTGTCCCGGAATCGGTGCGCGTGTGTTGTGCACCCGACGGTTTCTGTACCCCGAAAGGTGTTATGGTCGCGGTTCAGTTCATCTGACCAATGTCAGTGCCAACAGCCCACGAATATATGGGAGAATTGGTAATTGGTTTCGAAGAAAAGGTGATTTTTTTTGTATATGCTTCACTTCAGTTTCCATCCGTTACACGTTACTTTCTTTGCTCTTTCATATATTTGTGACTGAAGTTTTTGAAGAGTTTGGTAGAACATAGATTGGACGTCGCTAGATCACTACAATGTAGGCTAGGTTGTACAAGGTAGGCTAGGTGTAGGCCAGTGTCTGTACCTTCAGGAGCCGAAAATAAGACGATTTGGGTGGTAAGGGAACATTGCAACACTCGCGATAGTACCCAAAGGAATACCTAATCTCTCAAATATTGTTCAGTATAGGTCGATCAAGTACATACTGCAGGACTTTGAAGCAATAGGTCATCCATTAGATTGGCTCTAAAGTTGTAGAGTGAACCTGACGTTAAGCATCCAACCATCCTTCCATGTCTCGAAATGAATAATCTCTCCTAGTCAGGCAATAAGCGATAACATAAGTATATTCTGCCAAGGTTGGGAAGATTTTTCGACTCAAAGATCGAGGACGCTATACGCATACCTAGAAGAGATAAAGGTTTGATGTGGTTAGATTAGATATAGATGTAGATGTAGTTAGATGTAGTTAGAGAGAAAAGCAAGGATTAAGAATGACGTTAGGAGGAATGATATTCAGATCAACTGCAAAAGGTAGACAATCAAGGGGGAATGATCAAACAGACAAAAACAACAAAACAGTGAAAAAAAGAAGGAAATGTAGGGAACTTAGACAACTACCCTATGTTTACAGTAGACGTACAAAGAAAATAGGAACTGTAATTATCAAATATTTGAGCTTAGAAAGAGAAGAACCTAACCAGAACAAATGCTTCATGTAACTTCGTTAAAAACAATGACGAAAGAGAACGAAAAAAGGATAGCCCATTGTACTTAATTTAATGTGACGTTACAGTTTAAAGTTTAACCTGATTTCTCACCATCCTTGCATCACATGATACGTCCATCGAAGGAAGCAAAATGTCACAAAATAGCAATTATTACACACAAGCTTTGCATACTTTTCTTCCCGAAGCGCTCTACAGCCCCTATTGTAGACCAGTGTTGTATCGTTTGTTTATTGTTTGCTCAACGCCAAACAGCTCGCGCACATTGTGCTGCACCACACGCTTGATGTTTGCTGCAAAGCTCCGCACATAGCATGGAAATAACCTCCCCCTTTACTCGTCTGCACGCGAATCTAGGTGGTGGTTTGTGGCAAAAATAATTGATTACATTATTCCACCCCGGCTCTCTTCATGCACGTCGTTCGCAATGCTGCAATGCTGCGGTTCATTTTCAAACTTTCAGTGTGACTAAATAGTCCCCGTTGGTGTACACCGCATAAATCAATGGTTTATGTCATGGCTGGTTTATGCTCCGTCCGTGACGTTTTAGTTTTTTTTAAGCCGGTAGGTCGATCGATTCGGATCTAAAATCGATCGATCGCGCACTCTAGCTTGCGCTTGGGAGTGGAGGATGCCAATCATGAAATGAAGTCATGCGAATCGACGACGCATAGCAGCGGCCTGCATCTGTGATACTGTGCTCGTTGGTGCTGCACAAACCTCGACAATTGCAACGTTCTGAGTGAATAAATCGGGGAGGAAACTACAAACAACTAAACACTCTAGGCCTGTTGTGTGCGTAGGATTGATTTACAATCGGAAAGTGGTGAGAAGTTCGTTTTGCCCCCCATGTGCTGTTTGATTGTGTGCGCGTTTGTTGTGTGCCCTTTTTATGTACGACCGTCAGTGATCTTCATTCTGCTTCATCCATTTTTGTACAGTGATCGATAGTGATAGATTGACTGGCACAAGTGTAGCGTTCTGATAGGATCATTCCCGAGCGACGGATTGTACACCCGCACGATTGTCATGTAATGGTGAGTATTTTTCTGGTTCCCTAACGCTTACATATTGCTTACAGCAGACACTGCCACAGATACTTAACTTTCGATCGTTAAAATTAAAAACAATATATTGCATAACTCGCTACACGTACATTAGCAAAAGGAAACATCGATCCGTTCGAGTTGTATCGCCGCGCTCCATCAGCTAACGCTCCAACCACCGTACTCATTACAACGCGCGTGGGCCTCCAGTGATGTGATTGATGAATGTCCAAGAATAATCCGATCTTCCTTTTATTACCTGGCGAACGGCCGCCGACCTGCGCACGTCATGAAAACATCGCAAGAGCGCAAGCAGAGCACAGCTTCTTGTCTCACGGTCCGGTCCCCGCAGTGAAGGAACACTGCCAGTTAGTGACCATTTAACACATGGAACAAGATGCTGGTGCGAAATTGGCCCCCAGCAGACACACACACACACACACACTCATACCTCAGAAGCAAAGTGTGAGTCGATGCCTTTTTTCGTGGCCCGCACCGAAAGATCCACAAACATGGCTTTCCCCCGGCTGATGTTGTGGCCTGACTGGCGGTGTGACTTAAAAGCTTTTCGGAATCCATCATACACTTTGACGCCAACGATCGCGCTCCGGTCTGGCCGATCAGTCGTCGTTCCCAACCGAGACGATGACTACGAGGAAAAGCTACAGCTGATTGAAGCATCAATCGTACAGTCGCTCCCGGGACTTGCTCGGCAATCGAGGCCAGAGGATACTGGGCGGCCGGGACGCGCTACACACAACTTTGTTGTTCAAGTGCAGGTTTGCCTAGTGAAGGTGTCGAAACAGTGCGCCCAGGCAATGTTCGTACGAATGGTTCCCATGAAACGGGAGACGTGGATGGGACATCGCGCCGTCGAGCATTAGTGCCTTTGTGTGTGCGTGGGGGATGGCCCATTGATGTATCGTTTTGAAGTGCTACACGAAGGGACGCTATACGACCGTTCCCTTTCCCTTGACACGGGTCTTGACGGATTAAGCAATCGTGTCCGGGTCGCGCCAGTGGATGTAGACGACGAACAAAGCAGTTCCGGTCGTCTCATCTTACTTGGCCGGGCGAACGATCCATAAGCTCTACGAATAACTTAATGAGTTGAATTTCAAATAAACTTATTGAACAAAATATTGCTACTGTTTACTTGGTGAACTTTTGACAGTTACATGAGATCTTTGGTATGTCGGTCACACATATAAATGATCACGTTTCATCAAGAACAATTGGTCATGAAGAACATGAAATGGTCGGATTTAGGATTGCACTAAAATAATTGTTGATCGCTTCTGAGATCAATTGGGAGTCTCTTCGATCGTTGGTATGTACACTGCTAAAGAAATATTTTAAACAAGCGTTGACATCTTCTTATTTTCGCATCTTGATGACGCATTTTGTATATCAATTTCCATCTATGTGTTCTTCATCATTTAGAAAAAAATATCTCTGATCCTTAAATCTAGGTTTCATTACGATTCTGACGATCAGGCAGCAAAATCTTATCATTTTAGAAGTGAGAAAAATAGCAACAGCTGTAATCGAATGTCAGAATACCTCGCTATTTCTAACTTAATCTAACTTAAATGAAGAAGATGAGATGATTACAGTCAAAAGTGAGCGATATAGGGCCATGTTAAGTGAAGTTTTTTTATAACAATTGAAGATGAGGACCTTAGTAACATTTGGTTTCAACAGGATGGCGCTCCGTGCCACACAGCAACAATGTTACAATCGATCTTTTGCGTACTGTTTTTGAAGATCGAAATATTAGTCGAAATTCTAATGTCGTTTGGCCACCAAAAAGTTGCGATTTTATACCATTGGACCGTATAGGGTACTGTATGGGTAGCCATGGCAGTTATATGGATAAAATCGTGTAGTTTCAGCCGTATAAGGTGGACCTTGTATATAGAACATAGGAACAAAAGCTGATAAATAGTACGGCAGATCATTTTAATTAGTCGTTTTTATCCATCCATACATTATAGCACAATTCGAAATTAATACTTGCTGGGTAATATGCAAGTGTAAAAAGTTGTTCAATAGCGTTTTAGTTAATTACCATCATCAACCAACGAGTGAGGATACTGTGTAAGAAAAAGGGCATTGAAAGCTGTATCAAGCTGTAGATTGTATATAGCTACTTTCTTGTGCATGTGAAAGTTCTTTTGCTTTGAATCCGCATTTATTACACTGACCTTTCCTGGGCGGTTTTTGTCGATCTGACCGCGTAGCGTAGGGTTGGCCGGTAGAAGAGATTTTGCTGAGAGAAACTTTCGCGCAAGCGCGGCTACTTTCAAAACCACCACAACACTGACTGACAGTCATGGTGTGTTCGAAGCTCCATTGTTGGCGGATGGGGGGTACGTACGTACGTACAGCAGCCCCGCAGGGAGTAAACACTTTCACTTGTTGCCACACGGGTGGACCGTTTTTTTTTCTTTCTTGTCGCAGTACGCGTTTCTTGCCTTTTACGAGAATACTCTCGGTCACACGATGCAAAGGATCAATGGTACGGTAGTATCCGGGGTAGGGTTCGTTTCCTTACGCTGCGTTGATGTCTTTCGACTGCCGCACGGAGAATCGTTGCGGGTTCGAATGTAAAGCACAACACGGCACGGTTGTAAGTCGGCGGGTTGCAAAACGAAACTAAACCTGCGCCTGTGCTGTCGTTTCGTTCTGCTTCGCATTGCTATCCGTTTCTCAGTTAGCGTTAGCTATGTACAATGTTTATCTGCGTCTTCGCTCAATGAGCCATCGCACATGATGATGCTGGCTGTGGGTGGTCTTCTGAGACGTGTCAATATGCGAGGAAGATATTGCGCATACTAATTTGAGCGGTCCCCACTCTGTAGAACCACTCCACCGTCATCACATCCTCTATATTTATGATGTTCTTTTTTTTTGGTGGTGGTCGACCAATTTCGTTCGAATGTCGAGGTCTTTTCGGTCGGTTTCGGATACTCGGCTGTAGAAGATAGATAGATCCGTTTAGTCATCGACCTTATCAGTAAACCTAACGATCATGGTGAGCAAACAAACGCAGACCACGATGTGTCTCGTTCGGAAGAATAAACACTCATAAACAGCTGAACTTACGACGACGTCCTGTGTGTCGTACAACGGTCGGACAATATTGACCAAGTTTGTTTCTGATTTTGTATCAGTTGTTCGCGATCGTGGCTCGCCAACAGAACGTCACGCGTCGGGCGGTATTTGTTCAATCGCGCGCGATAGTCTCAGCGAAACCACCGTCATCGGAGGCAGCTGCAAAATCGGTGGGAAAAAAGGAAGAAAATATGACCGTTCTATTGCTGCCAACTCATCGCTAGGTGCCGTTGGTCTTCCCGTTGCTTCCCGGCCTCTTACACCCTCCACCCGTTCGATCCAATTGAACTGATTTGTCATGCCCCAACCGTTCCCAGGAGAGATTTCCCGGCTGTGTGAGGTTCTTGGCTGTGGCTTTATTTCCCACGGTTTGGCAATGATACAACTGCAAACGGTTGGGTCTGCGCGCCCGTACCCTGTGGTGCTCCTCGAGTGTAGTGGAAATATTTATTTAGGCCGTCGGTAAGCAGGCCAATCGCCAGTAAATGCCGTTGACATTGGAAAATCGAAACACCACCGGCGCAAAGGTGGCCGAGCCGAGAGTGTGTTGCAGCGTACAGATTGAACCGGGGTAGTGAGCCGAGCGACGTTAATGCGCAGCTGGAGAGGTTGTGGATTTATGGTCGGCTTCATTTCATTTCAGGACCCGCATAAAGCTGGGTCATGGCCCCACCGACCGACCGTTCTGCATATCGTGAAGGGGAGAAGCGCGCAGCGCGTGTACGGTTCACACTGCTGCTGCTGGGTGAAATTAATAAACCAATAAAGATAGATAGTGTATAAAAGAGTTACCGCAACAACACGCTCTTTGACGATGTCTCCGGGTTGCGGATCCTTCGCGGTTGAAGCCGACGAGCCGAACTGACGACGGAAAACAGTCATTTACTTCACGGCCACCTTTAGGTTGCCCGGCACTCCCAACCACTGACAGGCTACTGGCACACAACCATATTGCATCGTGGCGCCGAGGTCATGCTTGTCCCGGTGGCCTGGTGGAAGGGTCAGGTAAAGGTTCAGAACTCACACAAGGTGATCGCGAGGGTCTGACGATTCAGACAAATTAACCTCCTTGATTTCGGGCTTGTGGTGCCGATCGGACTGTGCAGCCAATCGCGCAGACTTGGGTATATTATAAGTGGTTGATTAAAATTGAACGGCTCTCCATCGTCAATAATTTGAATACTATGAAAACCTCACGCTGGGTTCTACGTTGACTTGAAGTCAGTTTGTTTGTATGTCTGAAAAAAGTGACTGTTTTTTAATTATAGTCGCCATAGATCCCATTGCTCGATAAACTGCTTCGAGTGTCTGCATGAAAAATCAACGAGGAAATAACATTACTTGTAGACAATTCAATTAAGACACCTCTTGAGCTGCATCTCACTGTTTATGTTACGCACTGGCATCAAAAACCAGTTCACCATTTCCTTAAGCTATTACTCCCCAGAAGAGAGTTTCCTGCAGACAATGTTGCCAACCATTTTTAGGCAACCCCACAACCAGCAAGTAGTGTGAATGCAATTAATTAGCTATCCATTTATGGCAGTTTTCGGTTATTCCGTTCAAGCCTTCGCTCACAAGTTTCTGCGATGAACTGTTAACAACAACCAAAAAAAAAACTCCTTCTGCTACCGATTGCATTGATTGCAGCAGTACAAAACCTCCGAAAGCCGGAATGAAAATGGCAAACACGAAAACCAAAAAACTGGAGCTACGGAAGAAACGCAAACGCGCACTCACGACTTTTCCAAGGCGGCAATTACAGGCAACCGATTTACCATCAGCAGACGTCACTAGTTATCGGCGGTGGGGTACCGGGGTGAGCCGGAGGTAAAACTCCGGAACCGGCAAGCTCATGTGTTCGGTTTGCAGGCTTGTTTTTGTGTGGTGTGCCGGTCACGAATAACGTCGATGGAACCCAGTTTGACAATATGTGCCTGGCTCTACGCGAAACATACGAACAGTTTCCCCAACTCTGGAGGCTGACAGCGCGGGTGCCAGTGAAAACATCGGGTATGCATCGGAACGGGCCGGAATGATCGTTTGGAGAAAATAAAATGTAGGTCAACAACTCTCCAACGTCAGCTCAAACGTCACCTGCATCGTCGTGGGTACCCGTTCCGCGTCTGTATCTGTTCACCGAACCTGTGGCGAGATCCGTTCGCTCTTACTCTTCATCGATCTCCGCGTATGTGTGCGATCAAGAAACGATCTTTCTCTAGTTCTCGCGGGAATGATCCGGTTGTGGTGCGCGTGTTGTGTGCCACTATCAGGGTTGGGTGTGTTGCTGTTCGATCGCGGCTAACACATAATGTATTCAACCGTGTGCACACTCTCACACACTCACCTGCTATAAAACTGCAGCATCCCTTGTACCAACTCCTGGGCTCTTGTTGGTGAATTATTATTATTGTGGAGGACGCCTTATAGCTGTTGGGTGCTGTCTGTCTTGCTTATATGCTAGTTTAGAAGGTAACCAGAAGACTTATCTTAACTAGTTGCAGGAAAAAAGGAGATGAAGACCCAAAAATGAATCGTGACAGGTGCAGCCAGGGTAGGCTAGCCGTATCCGGCAGGACCAGTAATTGACGTGTTGGTCTTCGGCGGGATAAGCGACATCGTGACACTTCGGATGGTGAACGCTAGAATCTGCGTCTACCACACACACACACCTGCTATAAACCGTGCCGCACTGCACGAATGCTGAAAATGGGATGTTGGCCGTTTCTTTCCGATTGACACGATTCCGGCCGACAGTGCGGCGGATGAAAGGAAGCCGAAAGCAGGGACTACAGAACTGTTGTGCGCTTCACAAAACGAATCGTCGAACACTTCGTACGGACACACTTCACACATATGCACCGTTGGTATAAAACAGGGCGGCGGCAAATGCAGCCGATCGAAACGAGTCAACGGCTACCACCACCGTAAGCCTGCTGGGGAGTGTTGCTGGTGAATTCAATTACAATTTCAAAGGAAATGATGCCGATAACGGGTTGCTGTGCTGCTGGCACCAAACGGAGCACGTGATCCGGAGGTCGTGACAGACGATAAACCAGACGGCGAGGAAAAGTGCGCTGGGAAACGGAGATGGGCTGCACTTCACTTGCAAGCATCGCACAGATTTGGGCGGCCCAGTTTGACGAATCGAATGGTTTTTTTTTCGCTAATACACTTTAAATATTCACGATGGGAAAACAAATACGCGAGCGCGCGCTCGCATGTCATATGATGTTGGCTGGTGGCCGTGACAGCGCACCGTACTACACTCCCCGAAAAAAAAAACTCGTTTATCAGCTTTACGTGAGAATATCACAAACACGAAGAAAGTGCAAAAGCTTTAAAGCTTAAAAAATCGCTCTCTCTTTCGACCACACACCGATCGTCCGGTGCCGGGTGGGACAAGTTCTCGGCCATTCAAAAGCTATTCGAATCGCTTTCGCGCAACGGCAACCCCACAACAGCACCGATAACTTGAGAAAGATGGTGAAGAAAGGTCCCCCGGAAACAGCTGACAGCGAGAACAACCACGCGGCAACACACTACTTTGTGTGTGCAGCGGTGCGTGTCAATTCGTCGGCTAATCTAATCGTGGCGGCGCAGAAACCGAGCTGCGTTTAAGTCGCTCCACGGTGCTCTGTCTCTGTCGGCACCGGGCAAATAATAGTGAGTTGCTGCGTTGCGCGTGTGTTTGTCACACTAGGGTCAAACACTAGCGGGCGTACGCGAACGGTGGACGCCACACAACACCTATTTTTTGCCGACGCACCAACAGGGTCAGTCAACTTTCGCGAAGAGAAGTTGTACGCTGTCGCGTCAGTTTTTGTCCTGATAATGGCGGTTTAAGATAGCTGGCAAGTGTTTTTCATCTTTGCCG
>KZ063308.1:50930-64227 GCA_002091835.1 Anopheles maculatus
AAGAGCGAGAGAGGTGCACTGTGCGCGATAATGGTGCATTTTGGGCTCTAAGCGGGCGCTAGGTTTCTCGAACTTTTGCTTACATTGACCTCTTCAGGCTGGAAATGGCCAGTGTTAGGTATTTTTTAAAAATATAATGGTTAATTACACGGCACGTTAACTACGATTCGACTTGAACGGCGGCTGTTTCCGTTTCCGTACCATAATTTCCACCTGATGCCGAATGTATTTGAGCACTCGCAGAAGGCCCCGTTCAGTTTTGCGTCACATGCCCTAACCTGCCGTATCCATCTGCCGGAAAACGTCGATTGCAAACAAACCGGAAGATTGGGATGTGTTCCACCTGCCAACTTGCGATGAACGATGGAACTAGCGAAGACGAAAGCGTCAACGAACCAAGTCGTCAGGTGCTGCAATCTAGCGTCGTATTCTAGCGTTCTAGCGCGACACTAATAGGATTGAGTTAATGGTTGAAGAAAAGCCGTTAGCGAAACCGAGCCTCGTTGCTGTTCCAGCTGAGGAACATGTGCGATTGATCGTATCGGCAACCTTCACAGAAATCAGCTCCATCAATATATCGACATCCCTCTGCGGATGGTGTCGAAGCACGGGTGTCTGGAGCGCTGTGTAAGACAGCTTTCAGTTAAATCGGATTTGAAGAGATTTTTTCCTGGGGCTGGGCCGTGTTCCGTTTAGGCTTCGCCTAATGATATTCGCCTCTCGCGCTTGATCTTGCCATTGGGTTTGGGGCCAACCCAATCATGCGAACACAGTGGTTAAGAAGACTTCCTGCGGTTTTCTGCTGGAAGAATGCCCGATAAACATTACGACAAAGAACATACTGCTGAGAGCTTTCACATGCCGCCCATTGCAGATCGAAAGATTACGGCGGAAAAGTCTTGTGTGAGTGAGGCTTTTTGTTTTTAGGAAACAAATATAAAAATCTTTATTAGCGTTTACAGGTGCCGCTCATCTACCACGTGCCTTGTGGCAAGGTGTCGATTTCATGTATTTGTTTCCCCGAAAATCCTAGGACCCTACGCGAGAAACGAAGCTAACGGTGTGCCTGATGCCTAATGCTGACCTTTTTGCGGTGACCAGTAATCAACACAAACATTCAAAGTGCCTTTTTTCACACGTGTTTTATAGCCCTGGATGACCCTACGGCCCTGCCTTCGCTGCCAGACAGCCGGTGAAATCTTCAGGAAGCCACGAGGCAGTGGCACCACACTCGGAAGAGAAGATGTTAATTGAGTGTGGAGGACTTTTGGGGGGGGGGAGGAAAGCACCCAAGCAAGCTCTCAGGCGATATATCCCACCCGATGCGACCACGGAGAACATTCAGCATTACTGGTCTGGTGGACGCGCAGTGTGTGTAACCCAAATTTCACAGAACGAGGTTTATTTCTTTTTGTGAACTCTCCGCAGGCTTCGGTTCGAGCGCTTTCTTTTTACGACCCTACCTACCAACCTACCTACCAGACAGCTCTAGGCAATGTTGCGTTGCGTGTTGCTGCGTGTGGTGGAACCACAAGGGCACACAGGGAAGAATGTTTTCTTCTCTTTCGGTAAAGTGACATCCGTACGTGTGCGGTCACTTAAGCCCACTTCGGCCCGATGATGCTGACAAATGAGCAAAAAACAAAAATCTACACATACACCGTTTGACCGTTTTGTCCGTCTTTCTCCGAAAAGTCTCCTTCGCCTATCTCAGTCGATCTTTTCGCTTTCTCGGCTCCCAAAAACAGGTGATGCGTTAATGTAGGGGGCGACAAAAATGACGATAGCACAACATCGACGACAGGCGGATAGGCCGACAACACAGATAGTATGGACCAATGTAGGAAATATAAATGGTTCTGTTTAACGTTTAACAAATAAATTATTGTATTCTAAGGGGTTTTATACCGGTTAAGAACGAGTCCACGATGTCGTGATGCACAACCCATCGGGAGGATGTATAGCCGTTTGACCTACAAGCTGATGTGGTCAACCATTAAGGATTAAGTTATCACAGTCATCTTTCAAGAAAGCATCCTAACCGACTTCTGAAATCATTATACTGCTAAAATAATTCGTAAGAAATGATACACGCTTCAGAAAGCTTAAATCCGTTCTGGCAAGCAACTGGTAAAGTCATTGCTAAAAGATTTGTCCGCATTTCTCTACCCTCCTTATCGCATTGTTCGTGAGGATGTATAACGGCAACTGGATTTACTGAGTGCAAGAATCTGGGCGCCAAACGAGCCATGACTCCCAAAATATCTTTCCTTAATACGTAATTCTTGAATCCTTACGCCATATTGGCCATGTTTTGATGCTATAAATGGTTTGCTGTTTTTTGTCACTTGAAAGTAATTACTGTGAAGCGTCACACCAAAAAAAAGAAACCCCTTACACACTCTCTTTATGTGTGCACACACCCGTGCACGATTTCATGGTTCATACCGTGGTACGAGGCATTGTCAGCACGACGACACCAGTACGGCAGAAATGTCAAGCATGTTACTACTGACTTGTGAATGCACATCACGCTGACGACATGTGACACGATTGGCAACAAATTGCAATGCATCGCCAAGATGCTGCCAATCTCTTCCTTTATATGTGTGCCGTGGCCTCCCAAAGACACCATTTACCCATGGCCATCTTCTTTCGGGAAGGAGTGGGAACACCGCGCATAAGAGCTCTCTTGACACCAGTGACAATCCATTTACGGTCATTACCGATTATTCTCCTTACTGGCGTTTATTCCGGCAATGTTCCCTGGGCGCGCGTTTTGTACAAAAATGGAACTTTCAAGGTATCTTGGTGTGACTCGGCATGCTTCCAAAGGTATGAAAGCATTACGCAGTGAAGGAAATTAATTTCATAATTCTGTCCCTGTGTCCCATTTCTTCTTCAAGTTTGTTCTCCCGAACAGTTCGGCGATCGTGGCAGCTGCACGCATTTGTCATCGTTCCTTTTTTTGTTGGTTTCGTGTTATTTTTCGGCGCCCGACTGACGCTGATCATAACATCTTTTATTGCATTATAATTGATTAATAACCAGGTTAAAAAAACCCTTTTAGATACGTCCCATGGTGATCGTTTCACTTTCATTTCTCGTGTCCGCCCGACGGCGTGTTCATCTTCGGTCGACAGGACAGGCAGTTTCTTGGTGCCCCCGCCTTGGCGGCCACCCCACGCACTTTGCACGATCTCGCACCTTTCGAAATGTTCGACCATTCCTGACGACCGGCTTTTGGTACGTTTACTTTTGCTTTGCTGGCTGGGTGGCTGTATCGTGTCGTGTGCAAACTTCCCATCAATCCCTCCCATAATTGGACCACAGTGCGCCGCGCGAGTATCAATCGACGGTCGTTCTCAACCCGCGCCGGTGGTTGGTAGTGGGTGTTTTCTAACACAGGGTACAATGATGATAAAAAATTAGCCAGTGACCTTTTTCGCTGACAGATCCCGGATGCTGAACGGATCACTCAGTCACGACCGTGTACCCTGTTTTGAGATGTAACAGATGTACTACCAAAATCGCGCGAAGCTCTTGAAAATTGTTTTGATCGTCGTTAGTGTGGGTACCGTAATTGTGTAAAGATAAGAGAGGTGTATACTGAAAAGAAATTAGGCAACCAATTATTTTTAATTGAAAACGTTTTATTTTTTACTTTCTTAAAAACATCTTGATTAAATATTTCAATGTACATCCTAACTCTCATCACCTACAAGTCTAATACAATAAGTGTTATGTTTGCTGGCTATAGTTGACCTGTTCAAATTTGAGTAATGAAAGTATATTGTTAAGAACTCATTTGTGAAGTTGGTAACTGTTAAGTCCGAAAGTGAACAACGGCCCTTTTGACATCGATGAGGCCAGCAGAACTGTGGCGCGATGTTAACGTTTTCAAAACGTCATAAATCAACTTCGGGAATGACATAATCAAACTGTGTGAACAAATGAGTTCTTCAAAATGTCTAACTTTGCACCGAATAAGCGCCTTATGTGGGAGCGCCTTCGGGAGCGAATAAGCGCCTTCTGTTTCAATCTAAGAAAACGGCAGCCGAATTGCATCGAGAACTTGTGAATGCTAACGGAGATGCTGTTCTAAGCGAAACAAAGTATCAGGAGTAGTTTCAAGAGGACGCTGCGTTCTCCGTGGAGAACGTTCAACACGATGGAAGGCGTTCTCCGACGGTTTCCTAAACGTTCTCCGACGAACAATTGACGGCTTTACTGGAGAAAAACCACAGCCAAACGCAAGAAGAACTTGCAGCCATGTTGGGTTTAACTCGTCAGGCTATATCATTACGGCTAACCGCATTTGGCATGGTATAGAAATAGGGCAGAAAGACAGAAACAGTGTCCTAATACAGTGAAACAGTGAAAGACAACATCGCTAGTCCGAAAGTTCTGTTGAGTATTTGGTGGGACCAGCTCGGCATCATCTATTACGAACTTCTGAAACCGGAAGAAACAATCATCGACAAAACAGAGTACCTTACCTGATCTGTTTGTCAATGTGTTAATAATGACAGCAAGAACCACTTCCAGAACATTCGTACGATCCTGCAGACGTATGGTGATCGTGTGTCATTCATTTTTACACTAAAATGCTAAACAGTGGCCGTGAACTCCACGAGCTTCAAATGCGCATCATTTCAATTAGTACTCGTTCGTACGGATATAGCGGATGCTTATCAAACTCGTGTCCCACAATAATATTTATTTGTAGTTTATTTGAGTAGTCATGTTTTAAACTCAACAAGGCGTGTACACGGAATGTATCGTATAATACCAAGCAATACTCACTCGTGTGCGAAAACACCTCAGCAGAACTTACACTTGAACCTTCCAGTTGCATAAGTGTATACGTGTAAGCGGTCTCACTCTGTGTAATTCAAGCTATAGTATGATTTTGCGGCGCACATCAACTTGCAAACTTCAAAAGCTTTGCAAGAAGAAAAAAAAACAAACCGGCCGGGAGCTTGTCACAAGGCGTTGTGGTGGTGTGCGGTAAAGGGGGAAAAATATTTCCTCATTGTCTTCGAAACCGTTTTTGGATCCGTTTCGTGAGATTAGTGACCATTTCTGCGTTTCCCCAGGTACACCGATCCAGTCGTGCGCAACCACCAGTTACATGGCGCATTGGGCACATTATTCTATCGCTTGGTGAGATCACTAAACGGGTAGTAACAAGTTCATATCCACGCTGCGGTTTTCCTCTTCTGGCAGGAAGGCCTGCAGCCGAAGGTTTACAAATATTCTTCACGTTATAATAGTAATAGGCGTTGGGAGGAGGAACACAGGCGTTTGTAGACATTTTTGCTGGCGACGCCGCCCCACAACGTTCTTAGCAGTGCTAGGCTAGCTGATGACGTTTCCCGATAGAAAGAACCAACCGCTCGTGGGTTCAATAGGATGCTTGGGTTGTTAGCTATACCGACACCGACGTTAAAAGGTTACTAAACCGTTCCTTTGCCGCATTCTTCCGGAGAATTCATTCGGCATTGAACTTGCGATTCTGCGCACCGACGGACCGATACCGACCGACCCGAGAGGGTGTGCATTTATAGTGTAACCTCACCACCGGCAGTGACCACCGGACCAAATTAACATTTTTTCCATGAATTATTTTCCGATTGATCGCGATCCGCGCATGCTTGCCGTGTCTCGCAGAGGACAGCTAGAGACCCTGTCGCACTAGCTAAGGATTCGCAATGTTCGCGCAACGGTCGCTTATCACCTGCAAGCGATCTCGGATAAAGAACTCCCCTATTTCGCGAGGTCTATTCAAGTTCAGAATGTTGCTTTCTGGCTGGGGCCACACATCAAATTAGAGACCAAATCAATGACGCTCGACCGAAGCCGACAGCAGAGAAGACTTGCTCTGGCGGTAGCTGTTAACCGGCATAGAAGCGAAACGCACAAAGCACGGCGACACAGCCAATCGAATAAGGTTCCCGCTACGTTCTTACAGAGCAGGTTGGTGTGCCCTCAGCTTCAGCGCATATGTATGCAGTTGGGCTGGCTCGCGCGAATGCAGCAGTTATTTTGATAACAAGAGGTCGTCCGTTTTGGAACATACCGAAAGCAGCAGCAACAGCTCAAAATAAGCACCGCAACTCGCGGAACCTGTTTGCCATATCCCGGTTCTTCCCTGGTCCGTTCCTCTGTGGTGCCTTGGGGCATGTTTTATACTTTTTTTTCAGTGTTTTTTTTTCAGCTGCGTTTATACTTTCAGCTCTCGCGCTTCGGGAGGGAAAAGAGGAAAGTTTTCTTCTTTGCGGGTACGACGATTTCACGCGCACCGTGTCAATGTCTTCGAGTTTGACCGGGTTGTTTTCCAGGTTGCCCCCCGACGGGGGAGGGGGTAGAAACATGCATCCCCCAAAAACCAGTATTGTAATATGTTGAAAAACATTGTACCAATCACGGGCAGGCCTGGTTGGTCCCGGAGGGACAAGTTCACGGCTTTTTGTACTAACTCGTGTATTTCTGGTTGTTGTCGGTTGATGTTTTTCCTCTCCGTTGGGTATGTGTTGGTTTTCTTTTCTCCTCAGCATACTAATGTTGAAAGCGAAATGCCTACACTCAATTGCGGGAGATAATTGGTGCCGTGAAATGTGTCTTTACTGTTTTTTTTTCCTTCGTTTTTTGACTTTATAGGCAAATATTGAGCATGTATGTGCCCCTATGCAGAGCTGACAATGGGTTTGGGTGTTTTAGGTACAGCAGTGCGGTCCTACGCGCATCTGCTGCCATTCTGCGCGAGGTGAATGGCGTTTACTGGCCTGGCCTTCTTCCCATCATCATTAGCCAACATGATTAACGGGGATCGCATGCGCGGCGCATCAGAAAATCCGTTCGAACGGTTCACCGATTAGACGGAGGTTGGAGGAGACTAGGTTTGGAAAATTTTACCAGACTAGAAAAGGTGTTCAGTTTTTGCTTGCGTCCATTTTCTCCTCAGTCCTGCTGGTTTGCGCTCTGCCAGTACACGTTTCGCACGGCAATTTTGGGGCATGCTTTTTACCCCTCCATCCTCCGTCGAAATGTTTGGAGCAAATTTTGGAAAACGTATTTACGTCATCAACAGCGCCATCATTATTTTATCATGAGCCGGTCAATCTCGCGTCATTCTCGAGCTTGTCTCGTCAGTTTGCAAGGCATCAAGTTGCTCCAATTTTGCAGAGATTTCTGGTGGCTAGTATTCGCGAGATTGATTTATGATCGTTTGTGCCTTCTGAAGTGCCCACTCAAAGCGGAACGGGATGCGCATGATTGAGGTTTTCCCGTAAATAGAGCAAATTTTACGGGCCTGTGGTGTCCATCATCATCTACCCAAATAGCTGCAAGCTACAAGTCACGTTACAAATGTAGGATAACATCTACCACTATTATCCATCATCCGGTAGAAGATTGATGAAAAATCTATCTGCTGGAGAAAGAGTTTCACATTATCAAACCGAATGTACCATTTAGTACCATTTAATAACTTGCTTATCATCGACAATGATCATCATGTATTGTGTCTGAAAAGTTGTCAAACCATCTTCTTCTTCTTTCTTGGCCTAACGACCTCTTAAGGTCATGCCTGCCATTTCTGGCTTACTAGACTAATTGATACCGCATAGTTGGTTAGTCAATCCTCACTATGGGGGAACGGCCCAGATGAGACTTGAACCCCGGTCCTGCCGTATGAAGACCGGCGCCGCTGTCGCATCACCACCGGGCCGCCCCATAAGGAATGGATAAGTGAACACATTTATTTAGGGGTTTTGCATTGCCCAGTAATCGGAAGGCACTTTCTCCTGAACTACGTGAACAAGCAGGCCCTGGTTGGACGGGATGCAGACACCACGGTAGGTTTCTACAGTTCCTATTTATCGATCAAACTTTCAACGCGTGCTGATTGGGTTCCAAGAAGCATGATGCTGCAGTTCCTAAGCTGAGAAGCCCTTCCAAAAAAAAAAACCAATCTCAATCTCCAATTGACAAAATGTAGGTCGTCACTATCACTGTGCGCCAGCCCAGGCTACTACTACTACCAAACCAATGAAGCGCGTTGGCCTTCTGACCTTCGTTTGATCAATCAAACAATCAGTCGATCGAGAGAAGGTTTCGTCGCTTCTACACCACCACCACCCTCCAGTTGCAGCAGCCTCCCTCTTCACGTCCGGTTCGATGTATTTTCACAACGTTTCTTTGTTTTTCTTTTTGCACTGCCATCTTTCGCCTGCTCTCATTTACTCCCGATCTGCTTCAAGATCTTCGAACGGTGCTTCGATACGATGGACGTGACTGCATCGTGCGGAAATCAATTTCATTAAGATAATTCATCATTATCAAACCATTAACTGACTTGATTACCCCACATTCGTCACTTCCACAACCAGCGGCCACCGAGCAGCTTTCCGAGTAGGGCCGGCCAGTTAGTCCGCGAACGGTACACCACATCCGGGTTTTGGTACGAATGAATGGATAAATTGCTCCGTTGCTGCTCTTTCGATTTGTTTTCATGTGTGATTGCGTTACATGCGGTCACAGGCGTAAACACTACAAACACACACATTTTCCCTGGACACACACGCGCACCAGCTTTGTGTTGTCGCCGTATAGAGGCCACACCTTACCGTATGGCATGAATCGCGTCAACGATGTTCGATTTCCAGTTCGCTTTGCCAGGCAACCAGCCGAACGGTAATTAATTGTGTCTCGGAGAAAACGGCTTGCATCACTACGGCTACAGTCTATCGATCATGAGGCTGGATGCTTGACGCAGGACCAACCGTTCCAGTAATGCAATCGCTCATTACCAGAGCTGCTGGTGCACTCTCACTTTCCAACTGGGGTGCTCCCTGTATTAATTACGGGGCTGGCAAGTTAAATGGGTCGAGTTCCTTCACAATGGAGTCACCAAAATGGCCTAGGTCCTTCCTTTGTAAAACTGGATTGGATTGAAAGTTTTGTTTTAGTTTGTTTGTTTACTTTTCTTTTTATTCAATTAACTTGTGCCTATCACATATTAAGTACGCAACTAAGTATTGACTGGGTTTTCTTATGTTTTTTACTTATCTGACGCTACAGCCGATTTGCGGTATTGGTCTACTGCAACAATCTTTGATACCACTAAAGGCCTAACGCAATCGTTGAACAGTCCAATATCTCGGTAGTTCTGGTGGACGCATTTCAATTTAGACCTACAATGCCTCCTCTATCTATGTGGATGGTCTAAATAGACGTTGGGGACTGGGTCGTTTGGTGCCATTCACATGACATGGCCAGCCCACTGGAGCCCCGCGAATTAGCTCGAAGAGTTCTTTTTTTCGGTACCTCTTTAAAACTTCCACATATAAGAGCCCCAAAAAGCTCTTTGACTATCTTAGTCTTGAACGCGGCTTAGAGGATGTCATCAGTTTTGGACATGGAAATGGAATCCTTGTCTCAGAGGCGTATGTCAGTACAGAGACTGTAACTGACCTGTATATGTAGTCCCAGTATGAACGGCTAGGAAGATATCACAACATTTTAAGCAATATCGGAATTGACTTTTGACCCGAAAACATTATCCATCGCTACTTGCCGTTTAAAGCAATCCCCGAATCAAACCATTTTTCGATGTTCGAATCGATCTATTAAAGTCAGCTAGATGATGTGATGTGTAGAAACTGGTGATATCACAGTTTCTACGAGTTTGGTAACGTGAGAATGAATGTTGTCACGATTAAGAATCATTTTTTTATGCTTGGACTTCCTACAATCGAGTTCTCGTTCAAATCATTTGGAGATGGTATAGCGATTTACTTCTATTTCACACTGAAGAAAGTCAATCTTGTCTTTGGCACGCTGTCTGGTCTAATGATATCATCAGTTCCACGCTGTTGAACGTTCAACTCTATCGACCTTCTTATGCGACAGCTTCAAGTGGTGGTGGTGAGACCGCTGAGTGAAATATGCTGTGACTCAATACAGGATCTCTGTACACATTTACTAAATGTCAATGAGTATCAGCTATTATTTGATCCCGCAAATGACGAACCAAAAGGTATTCAATTGCGGTCTCAATAGTTTGCATTCCAGATCACGATGGCGTCTGAACAAAATATCATGTATGCGTTACTACCTATGAAAAGTATTTCACAACCCATAAAAGCACCGTTAGAATCAGATCTACACGACGCTTTATTTACGAGCAAGCAGACCGCGGTATCATCGATTGATAGGCATCGATAGGCATCGAGAAAAAAGTTTCAACCCACTTCACGTTAAATTCATTCGAAATAGCTGTGGCGCATTTTCTGTTGGTGCCTGCCTGCCGTCTCTATAACGGACAGCATTATCCCGGGAAAGAAGATCTTTATCTTGAAGTCTCACGAATGTTTGCCTCTGTCCGAAAACTGGTGGGTTATTATGGAGAGCTAGAACGTTCTGTGCATTTATGTTTATCGGAAAGAAAAAGAAAAAAACACAACACATCTTCGTACAGCTTTCTTCCTTCACATCGTGACATGAGCCCGTTTTCGATATCATTCAGAAAGCTCCACAATTCGTCGACCAAAAGAGGACCTTATCCATCATCACCGATTGGTCGCGGAAATCATAGACGAAATAGCACGGAAAGCAGACGCCAAGCATTTAGTATGGTTTAGGAATGTTTTCCCGTACACGGGAAAGAACTTTGCTCTATTGACGGCACCGCTTGCTGTGTCTGGCCCGCTTGCCTGAGAGCTGCGATGGGTTTTAGGTGGGTTCGGATGATCCAGCCCAATACAATATCTCGCCATGGATATCAGTGCACGGTGTCTGACAGGCTGTGGAGCCATGATGGCGATCGCGCAGATGAGCGAAAACAATAATTCGCCGGGCAGGATAAACGCGAGGCAGGCAGACGCTGGAGCCTGGTCCATATCCACGAAACGAAAAATCGTGCCCGGGTAATAATAATGTTTTGCAGACCCGGGCACTCATTTTTCTGTCCCTACAAACCTCTGGCGTACATTCCGTGTGGGGCTCGCGGTGGAACCCGGGAATAACGGCGACGACGTTTTGGTGCCACGCCACCCGCGATCAGGAGAACGACGAGCGATCAGTGTTTCTATTCCTTCGTTTGGCCCTGTGACCTGTGCCAGTAACAGTCTTTCCGTTTAGAAGACCGAATAAGCGTCGCTTGGCGGCGGTGGAAGATTCAGGTCGACCGCACGAACCTCTGCCACTACCACTTCCTTGATGATGGTTTCGGTTTTCCAGGACTATCGGGCGGTTATGATCTTTCGGCGACCGGCTTTCCCATGACAGGCTGCTCAGCCCGTTGCAAGATCGGGGAACAATTACTGCAATTGCTGCCTGCAATCGGTTTCTATTGCCATCGCTTGCTGCTGGTTCGTTTTTCTTGGTTTTTGTCTCGGTGTCACGCTTTTCCGCCTGTTGGACGTGTCCGGACCTCGCGATGGTAGCAAATCGAGTCACCCTTCCATTTCCGCCATATTCATGTTGGGGGAATGCTGACGCGAAAGTGCATCCGGGGCGTCTGTGCAATCTAATGAGAAGTGGGTGTGGACCGAGGTGCAATGTTTCCCCGGCGTCACCGGCGATATCGTCGTGTGCCCCGAGCGGTTTTGGTTTTCACGTTTTCACATAACAAACTCGCAATGGATAGAGGTACCTAGTAGGTTCGTTTTGCGCTAGCTCATCACGACAGTCGGTTGGTCTAGGACGACAACCGGATACCTTGCGCGGGAAGAAGTATTGTTTGGCGTCCACAGGTTGCTCACCTCATGGTTTGCAGTTCATTCAATTTATCGTTTATTGTGGACTGTCTTACAGTCGTCCAAAAGCCAAGCAATTTTGGTTTTGATGCCGTAGGCTGTATTGATTCAGATTGCATAGATTTCTGGACAACCACACATACACACGCTTTGGTCCCTTTTTGAAGACGTGATGCTGCTTCACTGCAGAGCACACGGTTGATCGTCCGCAAGCAATCCCCTTTATCCATGGGCTGTGTAACGAGGTGTACTGTGCCATGATCGTGCACATTCACCAGCCAGCTAACGGTGGTGCCGGCGGATGCCTCCCGAAGCTGCGGAGCAACTCGCCGCCTTGTGGTGCCACGAAAAAAAAGTAGGTCAATTATGGTTCATAGTTCAAGCTATATAGACAAGCTTTTCATAGGGATGCACACAAAGCCCCATTCTCGAAAGAGAAAGGATGTGACCGTGGTTGGACCAGGCCGAAAGACGATCATCACGTTTAGAAAGGTGTCCCGTGCCGTATGTGTGTTACTCGTTCGAATGGGTATCGCTGTTTAATGTCGCAACGACTCGGAACAGGTCACACTGTTTGTTTGCTGGTAGAAGTAAGCGTCCACATGCAGCGAAACTGCGACAACACAGGGCACCTAACAGCGTGACTTCAGCCCAGCATATCGCCAGACACTGGTGCCACTGGAGAATGGTTTAAGTTGCAACCGTCCGTCCAGAGAAGCTGCTTCTCTTCTGGGAAGGTGGTAGTATAAATCGGACACAGTTCTCTCACACTACTAGCTATGGCTACAAATTGCACCTCAAAAAGCCTCCAACGCTTGGTGTTGATGGTGGTTGCGAATTGATACTTGTGCGATCCAGGTGGGAGATGGATGGTGTTTTATTTTATGAATATTAATACCATACAAAAACCATTTTACGCTACGGGAGCACACACGGTCTGGGTTTTATTACGCTCGCAACAATGTTGTTGCGGATCGTTCGCAATTGGAATACGTCGAGCTGATGTGTTTTAGTCGTACTTCATTCAGTTCCGTAAGTTGCCTTAAATCAAACCTCGGTATTTATTATCTGTGGGTGTTTATAAAATTTCTATCAAATCACAAATCAGTATTATACTAGTCTCGATTGGGTAATCCGTCAGACACCACAGAGAGCTTTTTAACGTTATAAATCTGTTTGAATAAGTCTCAGTTTGTGTCAAACAATTTTTGTGGTTTGTATCGAATTTTTATATAAATTAAATGTCACGCAAAGCTAGTTAATAATTTGGTAAGAGTTGTTAAGTTCTTTCTTACTTAGTTAGCAGGCTCTACAATACTGCTTATAGTCTAGCGGCCTTTCTGATCTACTTCGCCTCCTTTGTCCATGTGGACGGGCTAAAACGACTCTACAGGCTGGGTCATCCGCTGTCAATCTTATGACATGACCAGCCCACAAGAACCTGGCGAGTGTACAGCTCGTAGAGTTTGTCGTTGAAGCGGCTCCTCCATTGTCCTTCCACACATACGGGGCCAAAAATCCTTCTGAGCATCTTC
>KZ063309.1:0-13114 GCA_002091835.1 Anopheles maculatus
TCATACCACGCCATCACTTAGCATGTCACATCCACCAGCGAAAGTACAATATTGGTTGAGGAAAACATACACCACCACAACAAAAAAAAAAGCGCTCAAACGAACGCTTTTCCGTCCAGCAATATCGATTAATCATCGAATCTCAATGCAGCCGAGTCGCACAGAGATTAATAACCTACCACAATGTAGAAAATGTTGAATATCATTTCGATTTAATTGCTTTCCTGTCGAGACTGGCGAGACACGGTGGTGCGCGAACAGTTTCAATGAACTGGCGCGTGACGCCAGTCCTGTGCCGGTCCTAACACCCGATGACCGATATGAGTTTGGCGTTTCGGATGTGTGGTGGTGCGCCGTTGCAGTAATGGACGACGAGACCGATCCGGTGGAGCGTTTTGGCTCGGCAGAACTGACCAAGGTGTGCATTTTTCGGGGTGGTTGACATTTGTCCGCTGTGTCCCGAGGATGGTGGAATGAAATATGTCAAATCCTTTCATATTCTAAATGTACGACGAAATAAATGATGGCAAACAAAAAGGCATGGACGATGTTACGCTTGATCGAATAATTTCTCTCGCTCAATGGTCCATTAGTAGGAAAGTAAGAACGAGAGAGAAAGAAAGAGAGAAATGGCGACACAGGGCTGTTGGGGGAATAATCTCAAAATGGTTGTAAGAAGTGAGGAAAATGGAGACCATAAACCATTAACGACATCCGACGCATTTCACAAAGAAAGCAATCGGTACTGCAAGACGGTCAAACCATTTATTGTTGCGTTATAGTATTTATCAAAAAATCAACAAATAATAAAAAAAATTGCGCTACAATTACATCAGTAAATTATGTTCCATTTTGTAACAAGGAACTCTTTTTCGCGGAAGCGATATGTGTCACGCAAAACAAGGGAAAAACAGCAGTACAAAACACGCATTGATCGTAGTTCAATGGAGTACGGTCGCGCTCTCGTTGCTTCTAATACCGGCAGCACGACAATGATGAATTTAACCGCTTTCATGGTCATCCATTGTCCCACCGTGCACCGTGGTAAGCGATGCAACCGACCAGACAGCTCTGCCCACCATCCGGCCATCCCGCATCCTCATCCGGCGCGGGTTCATCACGACGATAATACCGGTGGCCATCACCATCGGCCCTTCCCCCCATCCCCGATATGCGTCATCCACCTTCAACACGATAGTGTCATTTGTTAGCTATTAGCCACGGTCGGCTAATTCAATTCACTTACCGCCATCACCACCTGGTCCTGCTGCTCGTTACTTCTCCTGCTAAATCTTCCACAGGACTCGTGAAAGAGGAGAGCGAGCGAGCTGGGAGCTACAACAAAAAAAGAAAGAAAGACAAACAACAACACCACACAAACACCGGCTTTTCAATGGCGCGACGACAGTGACCTACTTCCCGGCCATGGAGACGGCAACGGTTTTTGTGTGTTGCCGCGAAAATGGGTACACCGCCGACGTCGTCGTTTGCAAAGACCTCCGAGCAGCTGATCTGCTGCGATACGGTCCACCAACCTGTCGCACGTTCGATCGTACGAATTCATCATCACCGGCACCGAAAAAAAGATGGCACTGGCGCCATGTTGAATGAGTTCGTTTATTTGCTTTATTTTCCTGCTTTTTTTCATACCACGCCATCACTTAGCATGTCACATCCACCAGCGAAAGTACAATATTGGTTGAGGAAAACATACACCACCACAACAAAAAAAAAAGCGCTCAAACGAACGCTTTTCCGTCCAGCAATATCGATTAATCATCGAATCTCAATGCAGCCGAGTCGCACAGAGATTAATAACCTACCACAATGTAGAAAATGTTGAATATCATTTCGATTTAATTGCTTTCCTGTCGAGACTGGCGAGACACGGTGGTGCGCGAACAGTTTCAATGAACTGGCGCGTGACGCCAGTCCTGTGCCGGTCCTAACACCCGATGACCGATATGAGTTTGGCGTTTCGGATGTGTGGTGGTGCGCCGTTGCAGTAATGGACGACGAGACCGATCCGGTGGAGCGTTTTGGCTCGGCAGAACTGACCAAGGTGTGCATTTTTCGGGGTGGTTGACATTTGTCCGCTGTGTCCCGAGGATGGTGGAATGAAATATGTCAAATCCTTTCATATTCTAAATGTACGACGAAATAAATGATGGCAAACAAAAAGGCATGGACGATGTTACGCTTGATCGAATAATTTCTCTCGCTCAATGGTCCATTAGTAGGAAAGTAAGAACGAGAGAGAAAGAAAGAGAGAAATGGCGACACAGGGCTGTTGGGGGAATAATCTCAAAATGGTTGTAAGAAGTGAGGAAAATGGAGACCATAAACCATTAACGACATCCGACGCATTTCACAAAGAAAGCAATCGGTACTGCAAGACGGTCAAACCATTTATTGTTGCGTTATAGTATTTATCAAAAAATCAACAAATAATAAAAAAAATTGCGCTACAATTACATCAGTAAATTATGTTCCATTTTGTAACAAGGAACTCTTTTTCGCGGAAGCGATATGTGTCACGCAAAACAAGGGAAAAACAGCAGTACAAAACACGCATTGATCGTAGTTCAATGGAGTACGGTCGCGCTCTCGTTGCTTCTAATACCGGCAGCACGACAATGATGAATTTAACCGCTTTCATGGTCATCCATTGTAAGCATTCCGATACGTTCATTCTGTGCGAGCTTCTACTGCGTTGATGCGTTCTACTACACGTCAGCGGGCTTCAGTATATCGAGCTCTTTGTTAAGCTTGCTGGTGACTAGGAAAAAAATACACACACACACCCGGCGGCAGATGCGTTTATTATGAAGCATTCCGATACGTTCATTCTGTGCGAGCTTCTACTGCGTTGATGCGTTCTACTACACGTCAGCGGGCTTCAGTATATCGAGCTCTTTGTTAAGCTTGCTGGTGACTAGGAAAAAAATACACACACACACCCGGCGGCAGATGCGTTTATTATGGCAGATTGTACTGCAAGATTTACACGTGTCTGACTATTTTGTTTTTACTTATCCCCCGTTGCAACATTGGCAAGAAAATACTACATTATGCAATGGGAAAATCCTGCCAATTAAATGTCCGAAGGAACGTGCCGTCTGTGCCGGCTGCGAATATGACTTTCATTTGCTCACGGCTCTTCCTCATATTGGTTGTTCTATAAATTTTCTGCTGAAGAAAAAATGTTTTGAACATCTTTTTTTCGTTAAACACTCAAACCAACAGATAGTGAAATTACACTATGCCGAAACACATACATACACAGAGACACCATTGCTTGACCGCTTGCTGTCAGAGAGCAGAAACATTTCTGCTTCCGGTGCCAAGATGCAACTTGGCACCCGATGTCCCTGTCACAGCGATGTCCCATTGATCTTGGTCCGAAACCGTAGTCCAACGTAGCGTAAACGGTTATGTCATACGTGCGCATTGGCGTACGTACATTCGCTAATGTTTGCGTTTCACAAGCGAAAGTAGGTTCGCGAAGCTCGGAAAGCAAAATAGCTTTCCTACACTACATTTTACAAGGATTAGTGAGTTTGAGTGTTTCTTGATTCATAATTTAACAATTTTTGTTTAAGCAAAGAAAATTGAATATCTTAAATCAAATGATGTGCTTAGTATGTGTAGCAGAATCTTTAGTTAGTTTTAGTATCTGCTCCCAACATCAATGTATTTTGATTGCCTTTTTAACAATTTCTTTTGTTATTATTAGTTAATAATTAGAATAAACAATTTTTACTGTCTGCTTAGGCAGTTTCCTGTCACTAAAAATTTTTGGCTGTACAAGAAATTCATTTAAGCTGCTTTTAGACATGTGGTTTCATTGATTCAAACAAAACTCTTGATTTATGACTTAATTTCGTCATGATTCCAGGACTTTAGTCTCAATTATGACCCTGCATTATTTGTGTATAATAATCGTGTTTTAATTTCCTTGATAATTATCATATACTAAGAGAGACTGACTGACTGTTTTTGGTAAAATAAAGTTATTAATGTCAGTAATTGCAGATTGCAGTTTAAAAATAAACTTCTCAGTTGCGTTTATTTCTTTAAAAGATTGTAAACGCTTTGTATTCTGTTACCTTTTTCTAATCTTAGCAATTAATAAACTCTCAAGCTGATTTCAATTCATGTTTGAGGTCGTGTACTTATATTTCTTTACTTATAACAGTATCAGTAACATTCAAATTGTGTCCTTTGGTTTCAAAGTTTAAACGGTGGCGATCTTCACATGGAATGACTGGAAATTCAATCTCATTCATCCCTTTTAGCAGGACTTGATTAGCCAGCTTTTGGTAAAACTAATTCTAGGGAGCTATGAATAGTAGACCTTTAAGGTTTTAAATAAAAAAAGAAGAAGAATACTAGAGTAATTAAACTTATCTTTTTATTTCTGTAATTTATTATAATAGTTAACAAAAATAACAATTTGGGTTTTAATTGTTTTCATGGTGTGTGAAATGATGAAAGTTTCATACGAGTATTTTGATCATGTCCGGGGTAAGGTAATTTAACGTGTCAAGCTGTGAGTTTTGATAAATAGATAATTTTAGAGTTTTTCTGATAAAAATTAAGTTCAAATCTTTATTGAACGACCAATTTTGTAAGATGATCGACATTTAAAGACCAAAAACTGTGTGGATGAATGTCATAGTAACTGGAATTGAATAAAATTCTCATAGTGAAATCTTGGTTGTGGTTGGTTTTATATTTTTTATCATGTGAGTTGCTGTTTGATTCTCTACCCTTCATTTACCCTGTATAAACGTGGAACTCTGGAACGGTAATTAAAATACATACATTAGAAACTTTTACTTAGGACTCTAGAATACAAAATTTGTTTGCCAAAAACCTGTTTAAAGCACCGAAAAGTAACCAAAACTCCTTAAACTCATCCTTAAGATAGGAACATTTCGTGTAGAAAGTACTTCGGTAACAGCTGTCATCAATTTCTTAAAACAGACGTCAAACTTTTCGTCTCAATTCGGCCAGTATCGTGAAACGTCATCGTTCGCTCAGCACACTCTACCTTCACTCGGGTCGATTAGCTCCACTGTCAAGTTCACGGGCTTGGGTTGATTGAAATTTATTTTAAATCAACGTACCACCTTCCTCTACCAGACCACCCAAAATTAGCTTCCCCCCTTTACCTAGCACGAACGGAACCATCGGCTCATTAGCATCGGTCACAGATACGTTTGCCAAAAAATGATGTTCCTATCGCAATGGAGCTATTTTAAAGGTACAGTTCATCATCCTACTACACACTCAATGGTGTGTTGGTGGGGGTAGTGGTGTGTGGGGGTGTGCCGGGAAATCGTGACGATGCAGCAAACATGCATTGCTGTGTTGGTCAATGCCTCTAAGAATAGTACATCATACCGAACGCGAGCGGAATTGCGTCCACACTGCGGGTGGATTTTGTACGTTTCGGTTCATTTTCCCGAACGACCCGCTTGAGGAATGGGTGAAGATGGAGAAGGGTGCAAGAAAAAGGGCAAAGAAAATCGTATCACTCGATGCATCGTGCTTTTCGGATATTGAAAATGGCAGTAAAACTAGCGCAGCCATTTGATGTAGCTGGTAGAATGCTGATTTATGTGCCCAAACCTCTCGGTTAAACCTGGTGGACGAATGTGTAACGATCGTGCCTTTTTGCGTTTCGTTCGCTTCGTTCATCGTGAGTAGCTTATACCGCCCCGCTCGAGGTTTAGGCGCGAGTAGACGACGCAAAAGAGAGGTAGAAGAAAGCAGCAAAAACAAACGGTAGACTGCCGGAGTGTTTCGTTAAAAAATCTCCAACCCCTATTACCAGCCAGTCACGAGAGGAAGATTAAATTATTATAACTATATTTTTCCTCTCATTTCGTATCCCATTAGTGAAACGCTTCCAAATAGCTGTCCGCTCGGTTCGGTTCGGTCTGTGCAGCTAAAAGCACCCAACATAGATGGTGGCTACCAATGGCTGGTAAAGCCCGACGGGGTGGAGAAAAAAGTGGACCACGACCACGATGATATAGCTAGACACCTTTCGGGGAGCACGCGGCACCGGCCTAAATGCCACATCATTTCGCCTGCCAGCAATCGGTAGGTGGACTAGGGTCCGATTTTCCTAGCAGCAGCTGCAGGCTACACCGAGTTAGCTTGATTCTGTGGCCGCCTGGTGCCTGGTGCTGATAGATGGTTCTCGTGGCTGTGGGAGAAGTCTCAGCATCGTTTGCGGGCGAATGACTTAATTCAAGGAGCTCAGGGTTTCTAATTGTCTAATTAGAAAAGACCATGCTGAATAGCTTCAGACGTACATCTTCTATCAAATTGGAGAAAAGAATTAATGTGTAAAAGGTTTTCTTAATATCATTAGAATAAGGAATGCTGTTTTTGTAGCTGTGTCAAGAAATTATTTCAATATTTGTAGCAATTCAATAATGTCTGCTTCTATAAATCATTAAATCGTGTATGTGCTTTTGAAGCATTATGGTTTCTTTTATTTCGAAAAAGGACACCTAACTCAAACAATGTAGTCTAAGTTATAATCATAATAATTATGTTTAAGATAGTCAACACTGCAATTAAAAATAATCAAGTTATTTAAAGTTTTTGGGTATGCTCTGCTAATATCCCCGCAAGGCATAGAATTCTCAGTACCATACTTCTTATTTATTTGGCGTGAAACGATAATGATAAAAAAATCCGCAGTTGACTGTTAGGTCTACATATCAACAAGAGATATCCTTAGCTTTACGGCCAGGTCAATATTTATGAATGAAGACTAGAGATATGTTTAATTATTGTAACTAAAATGGGAAAACGTTTATTATTATGTCGTTGGCTTTCTGATGCCCATACAGTTTTCATAATGGAACTTTTTTACATCTAACTTTAGTTTTAATAGTTTGAAAATTAATATTTTCATTAGTTCCTAATGACATGCTTTTTGCATTGAAGATATGACACCTACAAAATAGATGAATAAAACTTTGATAAAATTTTGGTAACAATTCTGCAGAAATTAAAATTACAATCCACATTTTCAAGTATGAAAATATTGGAAACACATAGCCAATCATGTACCTGTCTTTTTGCTTTTACTCTCTTACACTTTCCTTAAAGTATGGTTTAAAAAACGTTATAAGTAAATCGTTCATCTGGTTTTGTACGGTGTTGAAACCGTTAATTTGTCTACAACACGAGCTTTTAATTTTTTTTCTTCAGTGTCTTCCACTTCTTCAACAACTTGAATGTTTCGCTAGATTCTCTGAAAACTTCCGATTAATGTAATCCGACGATTTAATACCGAATTGTCAATAAACAATGCCGAAACTAATAAAATTCCAACTAAAATATCTTTTTTTAAATTTTTTTATGCATTATATTTTTTTATTAAAATCTCTGAAAATTAATGGTAATTATTTCAATAACAATATGAAATGCAAATGATAACAATTTCAGTTTGATGTAATTTGTTTTTTGGTGTTATTTTCGTTGTTCTTCTATAAGCTCGATTTTTTTCTTATTCTGGTTTTTCTTATTTCCGTATTGCTAGAAATTCGATTTGTTTTATATAGAATATGTTACCAATCTGCTGTTGATTTATGAAATCATGCATGTTGAGTACTACATACATAGAATCTGAACTGTTTAATTTCTAAGAATTCACCATTTACACTAAATTATGCACTAGTTTGCAGTTTGAAGAATTCTTCCCATTTCTCATGTTACATTCGCTCAAATAGCTTCGTTTCGCCACGGTACTGTGTAACGATGGTGATGTGTATGGTGTGTTTTCCCCAAAAGTGCCACGCTCTGATCTCATCATGTTAAAGGCTCGCGATTTGAATCATACACCTGTACAAACAGTGGACTGCTATCAGTATTCGGAAACCCAACAAACCCAGCGTGCGGGCTCGTTGTGTGTGTGTGTGTATCATTCCAAAAACATGGAAATGAATATTCTCTGGAATTTCCAAGCGAACCCACCCCATCACCATCCCGGGCCGTGTGTGTCCCATAAATCTTCATGATGCAGATCAAACACGAGCGAAAAGGAGATTAAATCATTGTTTGCCCGGTGTGAGCCACGCCCAGGTGCATGTTTGGGTAAGTGCTCTGGATTTTACAATTATGAGTAATGCTAATTTTCATCCATTCGACCACGAGCTCATCCAGCGCGCCCGGGAAGTATGTGGCAAATTGGCAAATTTAATTGATTTGTGGCACACGCACACACCGCACACCGTGGCATGCTCATTGATCGAACTGGGGAAAATCAGTTGCACCGGTGCACTTAAGCCCGCTCAAACAATGGCACGATGAGTCATTAATTTATGAACCGGGAAGCGAGCGCCCCATTTGCACAGCTAATCATGCTGGAATGTGTCGCCAACATGAGCCGAACGGTGGAAAACATTTCTTTACCATGAATCATGCCGCTAAGAAAAGTGAAGTTCGTTTGTGCACGGCAAGCTCACAGCAAACCACATTAACTGTTGGCATGCGTGTTATCTCGTGAGAAACATTTTTCTTCCCAAAACTGTCGTTTATCCGCCAGCAGCCTGGCCAGACCTGGCCACCCGTTGATCGATGGTAGTGCACGGTAGCGTTCAAAACGTTGCACCGAACCTTTACTTGCGATTGGCGGCTGCATAACACGTGCATAATTGTGGATCATTTTTTGTGTGGAACGCCGCGTTGGATAAACACTATAAATTTGAGCTTTCTTACCGACTGTTGGTTGCGCGTTGAAAGCAACCGGCTGCAGCACGATTCGGCCGGCTCAAGGTGTTCCGATGCTCTTTGCTCGCTGCACTATGCTGCTGTTGCTGCTGAGACGGTAACTGGCGGCATCCAGCGTGTTGGGCACGGTATGGATTACGAGGCTCTAATTTATGCAAAGGTAAATGATTAATTAGGCGCAATTACAATCTAATGGATGGTTGGCAAAAGTTAACCGACGCAAGCAGCACGCTTGCAACGGTTGAGAGCAGCTTAAGGAACGCAAGGGAAATTCCAACAGTAACGAATACACTGCCTCACGAAACAGAAAGAAGACTTATACGGAAGAGTTGGAGAATGCGTTTCTGTAACATAACTGAACTAGATTTAGTGGTAAACGTGTAACTAAGCAAATGTTTAACCATATTTTTTATGTAAAGAAGCTTAAAATTTCAAATAACCTTACATGAAGATTGATATTAAATCAAATAATCAAATAAAATTCCATACTTTTACCTCAAGATCCTGAAATATTCCCGAAAGAAATATCCTGATAATTTGAAGGTTTTTGCATAAATTCTAGGAAGAGTAAAATGTATGAAAATGAACTCTAAGCTCGGTGATTAGGAATCTATGACATTCTGGTATTGCTGTTAAAGGATTTTCATCAGAAGATGTTATGTGCCGTTATCAGTACGCTTGCTATATGATTTGTTTCCTTTCTTTTCTCCTGTTCGCTCTCGTGCTTTCTTTGGCATTCGATCCTTTACAGATTGATAAATATGTTTGTCCAATTAATTCTGCTGTATATTTAAAGTTTATGTCTATAAAGATTTTAAACGAATAGTCTTTATTTGTCGTTCATTGATCCTATTCACTGATCGGTTCAGGAAGTTCCGTGTTAACTGCCTGATATCGTATACAACGAGTTGCTTCTATCGAGTAAAGCAACACAAGGTAACCGATCCCAGAAAGAATTTGAAATATAATTAATAAGTATCAAATTATCCTAGACACATGACATAAATTGTTGGTCTTTACATTGCGATAATTTAGTCTTGTGGGTTATTTGGCCCAAAAAGCTTGATTTTACAAGCAAACCAAAGCAGAATCAAACAGATGGATAAGAAGAGGAAGAAGAACAACAATTGTAATAATGATAAAAAGGAAAGAATAAATTCCCTTAAGTGGACTTTATTAACATGAAACTATGAAGTATTTGCTAAACAAAAAAAAAAATATTAAAGGTTTTATTAGCTAACAAAATAAACCATAAAATACCCAGCCCTACTTCTCATTTACTCATTAAGCATGCTCCTAGAGTATCCATGCACAAGGATATCTCCAACTGTCTAAAAATTGTTCCAATTTTCTGTGATGATTTAGAATATCTACACAACATCATGGTTTTGCGATAATAGTATGCACCAAAAAAGTGTGATCGTGTGTGCTTCCGAAACAATTCACGATCGCATTACATGGCGGCCATGGCAAGCCATTTTTGTCGTTTCTCTGATTCTCTTACATCATTTTATTAACCCTGTATTCGTTATTAGATAAGATAAAAATACATTAAATCCTAGGATATGCTAGGTCCTGTAAGGGTAGATACCCATTTCCTATTTTACTGACCATTTTAATAAGTTATTAAGTCAAAGTGAGGTTTCATTAGAAGAAAATAAAGACATTGTCACTGTAACGAAATTAAGGAATACCTTCCTACTGATCCAGTCTTCATTAGGAGATACAAACAGCGATAGCATTACCTGGCGATCCGTACGTCAGAATGTGTTGTTAGATAAAATCGACAATTTATTCCACAAACCCTTCATTGATCGATCAGCTAATTATTCACATCGTATAAAGTTATCACACAAAACCACAGTCCACAGTCTTCGCAGACGTCGCATCGCAGCGACACGTGGGCGAGTTGGACCGCGTCGAAGAAGCATTCCGATACGTTCATTCTGTGCGAGCTTATAAATCTGCATCATTCCGATCACATTATGGCGGCATTGTTAACGAAAAGCATGCAGCAGCAGCAGCAGCAGCAGCTTGATAAAGTCCTCCCACGTAGCGTGTTCTCAAAGCCCGCACTGTCTGTCCCGCGGTCCCGGCTCCGATTGCATAATCGGACACATTACAGTCTATAATTTATTCATTCAAACACGATTAGTAATTAATGAAAGTGAATTTAATCGAATACGAAAATGGAAATCTCATTTCGTAGCCAGGCCCGGGTCTGGAATAACAATTTGTATGCATATATGTTCCGGTAATTGCCCCACCCGGCGACCTGCCGACCGTTTTGCGTCCTGGCCTGGCGAAGCCCCCAGAAAAGAAACAGCATCTGCTGCTGCTGCTGCTGCTGCACCCAGTTCCACGCGTTGAAATGGCAATTTAAATGACACCCGAGAAAAGGGCAGAACGGGCGGAGCGGTCAGCTGTAGCGCGTGGGCATTCGGCGACACGATTAATGCAGTTTTCAGCTGTCGCCGAATCGCCGGCGCCTGGCCGCTGGCTCGCTGCGTGCTGTAGAGTTATGAGATGATGATCTCGCGCACAGCGTAAGGAACCGAGTCGGCGGGCTACGAGCTAGTTCGAGCCGGGTTACCCATGCAACGCTTTCGATTGCAGGCGATTGCTTTGCAATTGCATCGCGCACTTAGATGCGACGACGGGTGGTTTGGTGGTCGTGAAGGTGCGGGAATGGTGCATATGCAAATGAAATTAGAAACATCCATCGGTGCTTTGCGAAGAGAGTGGGTCGAACCGGGTATCGGGATATCGGGCAAACCGGGGACAAGCAAAGACGTGTGGGACCACTGGGAAGACTTGCCACGAACGAGTGCGCCAAGTGACACGCGTTTTCCGCGGGCTGACCTTGAAACACGATAGCTAGCACGATACGGAACATTCAATTGCGTTGTTTTTGGTTTTGTTTTGTTTACTTTTGGTGCTACGGTCGGTTGGCAGTGGGTCAAGCAAAGGTAAACACTTTTTCTTGCGATTGTTGTTGAATAAGTTTTGATGCTGCTGAATGATGCGCTCAATATAGGTGCACCTGGTCGTAGTTTAGTGTTATCGAAGTTCTAGAGTAAAATTTTTACTTGAAATGTTTCTTCAAATAGTTATTTGATACATCAGCTATCAGTTGGGAAGGATTTTAACATCGTATAAAGTTATCACACAAAACCACAGTCCACAGTCTTCGCAGACGTCGCATCGCAGCGACACGTGGGCGAGTTGGACCGCGTCGAAGAAGCATTCCGATACGTTCATTCTGTGCGAGCTTATAAATCTGCATCATTCCGATCACATTATGGCGGCATTGTTAACGAAAAGCATGCAGCAGCAGCAGCAGCAGCAGCTTGATAAAGTCCTCCCACGTAGCGTGTTCTCAAAGCCCGCACTGTCTGTCCCGCGGTCCCGGCTCCGATTGCATAATCGGACACATTACAGTCTATAATTTATTCATTCAAACACGATTAGTAATTAATGAAAGTGAATTTAATCGAATACGAAAATGGAAATCTCATTTCGTAGCCAGGCCCGGGTCTGGAATAACAATTTGTATGCATATATGTTCCGGTAATTGCCCCACCCGGCGACCTGCCGACCGTTTTGCGTCCTGGCCTGGCGAAGCCCCCAGAAAAGAAACAGCATCTGCTGCTGCTGCTGCTGCTGCACCCAGTTCCACGCGTTGAAATGGCAATTTAAATGACACCCGAGAAAAGGGCAGAACGGGCGGAGCGGTCAGCTGTAGCGCGTGGGCATTCGGCGACACGATTAATGCAGTTTTCAGCTGTCGCCGAATCGCCGGCGCCTGGCCGCTGGCTCGCTGCGTGCAGTAGAGTTATGAGATGATGATCTCGCGCACAGCGTAAGGAACCGAGTCGGCGGGCTACGAGCTAGTTCGAGCCGGGTTACCCATGCAACGCTTTCGATTGCAGGCGATTGCTTTGCAATTGCATCGCGCACTTAGATGCGACGACGGGTGGTTTGGTGGTCGTGAAGGTGCGGGAATGGTGCATATGCAAATGAAATTAGAAACATCCATCGGTGCTTTGCGAAGAGAGTGGGTCGAACCGGGTATCGGGATATCGGGCAAACCGGGGACAAGCAAAGACGTGTGGGACCACTGGGAAGACTTGCCACGAACGAGTGCGCCAAGTGACACGCGTTTTCCGCGGGCTGACCTTGAAACACGATAGCTAGCACGATACGGAACATTCAATTGCGTTGTTTTTGGTTTTGTTTTGTTTACTTTTGGTGCTACGGTCGGTTGGCAGTGGGTCAAGCAAAGGTAAACACTTTCTCTTGCGATTGTTGTTGAATAAGTTTTGATGCTGCTGAATGATGCGCTCAATATAGG
>KZ063309.1:14495-62304 GCA_002091835.1 Anopheles maculatus
AAATTGTTGGTCTTTACATTGCGATACTTTAGTCTTGTGGGTTATTTGGGCAAGGCCCAAAAAGCTTGATTTTACAAGCAAACCAAAGCAGAATCAAACAGATGGATAAGAAGATGAAGGAGAACAACAATTGTAATACTGATAAAAAGGAAAGAATAAATTCCCTTAAGTGGACTTTATTAACATGAACCTATGAAGTATTTGCTAAACAAAACAAAATATTAAAGGTTTTATTAGCTAACAAAGTAAACCATAAAATACGTAGCCCTACTTCTCATTTACTCATTAAGCATGCTCCTAGAGTAACCATGCACAAGGATATCTCCAACTGTTCCAATTTTCTGTGATGATTTAGACATCATGGTTTTGCGATAATAGTATGCACCAAAAAAGTGTGATCGTGTGTGCTTCCGAAACAATTCACGATCACATTACATGGCGATCATGGCAAGCCATAATCCTATTACACTTTTTATAGTTTCGTCAATTTAATTATTATTTAGTCCCTTTTTTCCATTGTTTGTACTACTTTAAGTATTATTTCTATATTTTTTCATCAGTTCTTATTCGATCGCAGATGTTTCCACTGTTTCCATTTCTGAGGTATTCGCTGTCTTAAATATTCCTAAGCTCTTCTCGATTTTGTTTAGCCTGCAAATCTACTCTTCGAATTCCTTTTTGTCCTTTCTCTGATTCTCTTACATCATTTTATTAACCCTGTATTCGTTATTAGATAAGATAAAAATACATTATACCCTAGGATAAGCTAGGTCCTGTTAGGTTAGATACCTATTTCCTATTTTACTTACCATTTAAATAAGTTATTAGACCACAAGTTATTAAGTCAAAGTGAGGTTTTATTGGAAGAAAATAAAGACATTGTCACTGTAACGAAATTAAGGAATACCTTCCTACTGATCCAGTCTTCATTAGGAGATACAAACAGCGATAGCATTACCTGGCGATCCGTACGTCAGAATGTGTTGTTAGATAAAATCGACAATTTATTCCACAAACCCTTCATTGATCGATCAGCTAATTATTCACATCGTATAAAGTTATCACACAAAACCACAGTCCACAGTCTTCGCAGACGTCGCATCGCAGCGACACGTGGGCGAGTTGGACCGCGTCGAAGAAGCATTCCGATACGTTCATTCTGTGCGAGCTTATAAATCTGCATCATTCCGATCACATTATGGCGGCACTGTTAACGAAAAGCATGCAGCAGCAGCAGCAGCTTGATAAAGTCCTCCCACGTAGCGTGTTCTCAAAGCCCGCACTGTCTGCCCGCGCGGTCCCGGCTCCGATTGCATAATCGGACACATTACAGTCTATAATTTATTCATTCAAACACGATTAGTAATTAATGAAAGTGAATTTAATCGAATACGAAAATGGAAATCTCATTTCGTAGCCAGGCCCGGGTCTGGAATAACAATTTGTCTGTCCCGCGGTCCCGGCTCCGATTGCATAATCGGACACATTACAGTCTATAATTTATTCATTCAAACACGATTAGTAATTAATGAAAGTGAATTTAATCGAATACGAAAATGGAAATCTCATTTCGTAGCCAGGCCCGGGTCTGGAATAACAATTTGTATGCATATATGTTCCGGTAATTGCCCCACCCGGCGACCTGCCGACCGTTTTGCGTCCTGGCCTGGCGAAGCCCCCAGAAAAGAAACAGCATCTGCTGCTGCTGCTGCTGCTGCACCCAGTTCCACGCGTTGAAATGGCAATTTAAATGACACCCGAGAAAAGGGCAGAACGGGCGGAGCGGTCAGCTGTAGCGCGTGGGCATTCGGCGACACGATTAATGCAGTTTTCAGCTGTCGCCGAATCGCCGGCGCCTGGCCGCTGGCTCGCTGCGTGCTGTAGAGTTATGAGATGATGATCTCGCGCACAGCGTAAGGAACCGAGTCGGCGGGCTACGAGCTAGTTCGAGCCGGGTTACCCATGCAACGCTTTCGATTGCAGGCGATTGCTTTGCAATTGCATCGCGCACTTAGATGCGACGACGGGTGGTTTGGTGGTCGTGAAGGTGCGGGAATGGTGCATATGCAAATGAAATTAGAAACATCCATCGGTGCTTTGCGAAGAGAGTGGGTCGAACCGGGTATCGGGATATCGGGCAAACCGGGGACAAGCAAAGACGTGTGGGACCACTGGGAAGACTTGCCACGAACGAGTGCGCCAAGTGACACGCGTTTTCCGCGGGCTGACCTTGAAACACGATAGCTAGCACGATACGGAACATTCAATTGCGTTGTTTTTGGTTTTGTTTTGTTTACTTTTGGTGCTACGGTCGGTTGGCAGTGGGTCAAGCAAAGGTAAACACTTTTTCTTGCGATTGTTGTTGAATAAGTTTTGATGCTGCTGAATGATGCGCTCAATATAGGTGCACCTGGTCGTAGTTTAGTGTTATCGAAGTTCTAGAGTAAAATTTTTACTTGAAATGTTTCTTCAAATAGTTATTTGATACATCAGCTATCAGTTGGGAAGGATTTTAATCTTAATATATTACAACAAGTGTCGAAAAAACGGTGAGAGCCGTCATATTAGGCGTATTATATAATAAATCAATAAATATTTTGTTAAACATCTATTTATGTTCAACCTATTAAAATCTGCTTATGGATACTTATGTTAAATTTAATGTGCTGTACAATTTTTGAACATGCTGTTAAAATTTTTTTATTGTCTCTACAGTCTGATCACACGACATTCAAATCGGATCACCTGCTAGTACCAGTCTCTACAACTTGGAGACAGATTTGACTTTAATTTTTTTCGTAAACATAAGTAGATAATAACTAATAAGTGTTTCTATCATGTAGATTATTTTTTTTAGAATGTTTTGTTAAGAAAATTTAATCTGTTTCAATGTTCTAAATGTGGGACGGTCCGGTGGTCTTTCCGATAGCGGCGCCGATCTTCACACGGCAGGACCGGGGTTCGAATCCCGGCGGACTGCCTCTCCGTACGCAGGACTGACTATTCTGCTACGGGTAAAAAACAAGTCAAAAGCAATACGGCCAGGCCGTTCTAATTGAAAAAAAAAGTTCTAAATGTATGGGACATTATGTATGTAAATATTATGGATTCTGTGTTGTTAGAATATGGATATTCATTCTATTTATTTTATGTATCTGTTAATTTTAAGTGCTTTGAATGTTAATGTGGATATTGAGAGTTAAAGTTCTTCTTCTATTTTTAAAATAAATAGCTGGTCAACTGCAACTTGAATGGAATAAAATTTTTTTTAAATGACAATTTCAAAACCTTCATTTAGGTTTTATGCTTACTTTGACTGGAGGCTTCAGGGAGTTCCTTTTTATTTGAAAGCATTTTATTGTTAGTTTGTGCGTCCCATTATCAAATTTGCTAGTGTATTATGGTCTACTTAACAACATAAAATAGATATATAAAACAACATTAAAGAAAGCTTACAGAAACTCTGTTGTGTCGTTTACCATAGGCCATAGGCGAATCATGCGAATAGACCTTGACGTTTTTGGGCTGGATACACCGCAACAAATGACAGCACAATGCATATTTCTTCAAAAGATTATAACTGGAGCCATGTTTTCAATTCCATAAACATATTAGCTTCAAGTAAATCTGTAAGAAGTAGTCAACTGCCAAGAATCAAATGTAGAAATAGAACAATTTGTTCTACCGACCCAATTATACAAATGGAGATATATAACTCCGATCATATTTCCATTTCACGTTAAATTTACACAATAATATGTTAATACAAAAATTTCTTTTATTCTTTCATGTTCCTTATTCTATTAATTCATTTATTTATTTATTTATATATTCAATCGTTGGTTTTTGTGTGCTGTGATATTTGTGAGATATTCTAGTCCACGTACAGGATTTCTTAGTCTTAAAGATTTTTTCATGTACTTTCGTAAGCGGAACCTACCGGTAAAACAAGCCAAGTAAACCAAGAATAAAAGATCAATATGTCTTCAAGTAGTCCCTCCTTATCAACAGAAGTAAAAGAAAGATTTTCGGTGTAAGGTTTGAAGAGTGCTGTCTTGGTCTATTAAAATCAGCTTATTAGTTGTTCTGAATCATTCTATCAAACGCGGTGATGTCTATTAATGCTATCTATCTAATCTCTGTCTAATCAATGTTGCTGATAGGAGTAAATACATTTGGAATGTTTTGCTTGTTGAAGAAAGTCTGTGTTAAAAATTTAAAGAGACAAACAAAGTTGATTTTGAGACAAAAGTTAGAGCAAAATATAAGAATACTGGCGTCATGTTTACCTCTACAACTTTGAGTTATTTTTTTAAGTTATTTAAAATTTTCCTTTCTTCAGAATTTAGGCTGCGGAATAGCTCTTCGCTCAGATGAAATTTAATACCTGGTTTTTGCGTCTGAAAAGCTATTTACTATCGGTAAACGGAGAGTTTCAGGAAGAAAAGTTTGTCTAACGAAACTAAATAATCGATTGGAATTAATTGGTAGACTTTGAGCCAAGATCTCAGCTTTAATTATAATGTATTGCAAACACAATTTAAAACAGTTCGTTGGTCATGTTTTAATATCACAATAATAGATTGGAATTACAATTTTGTACAATAAACCACTGTAAAATTGATCCTAAGTCCTTGCCTTAAATAAAAAAACACTTTTTGATTTGTGCTAATTTAATGAAATTCCTGCAACCAAATAAACTTCCCTCTCACGAGCATTAAACACCACAACCGCCGCGTAACACCCGCTCAAACTGGGTCCTCCGTATCCCTGTTTCCTCAAACGCCAACCACAACAGCACGTTTCCACCGGGCCATTCCCCATACCGCTGACGGTACTCGCTAAGGTGCGGCTGAGTGCTGAGTAAGAAAATAACACGTCGGTCGGTGGCTAGCGAGGAAGAAAAATCTAGCGTCTAATTTAGCGTAAACTACTCACTTTACGATGCAATCGCGTTGCGGGTGTAAATTTAAATGCATTTCATTCTGGTAAGGGATCGACCCGGCAGCCCGTTCCACCCCGCGTACCGTAACCCGCTCACACCGAGGGCACACCGAAAACCACGCCGTAAGTGTAGGTACATTTGCGTACACGAAAGCGCATCAAGCGCGGTTTGCAATGTGCATCAGCGGGTGAAAATTTCAAATTCATTGCCAAGAAAATTGAGACTTGGTTTCATTAGTGGCCCCCGGGCACGAACTGAAGAACGGTGATGGTGGTGGTGGTGGTGGATGCAATTCCACTGCACTTTACGCTTGCCAAACAGGTAAAGGTCGAACCCATGGCATCTCGCGCTACCAGATGGAAAATTGCAGGAAAAAGGGAATCTCCGGTGCATGGGTGCAGGATGCAGGAAAGCAAATGAAAATGTGGCATTCGATGTTTGTGAACCTGTGTGTGTGTGTGTGCCGAAATGGGGGGGAAAACAGAGTAGTAAGCAGTGGTTCAAACCGCCGAACAGTTGATGTGGCGGTGCACACCGTTTGTGCCGAGCAGCTGAGGTGATATTTGAGGCACCATTAGCGGGCACCATCCGAAACCCGTCCTGGCTGGTGAAATAGTAATTGACGATTTGATGAACAGTGGAGTGCGAGGACGCACAAGCAGGGAATGGAGCTAGAATCAAGCGAAAGGGAGCAGAGATCGGTTGAATTAAGCGACCCCGGTGTAAAATGCAAACTGCAGTTTCGTGTTCGTGTACAGCGCGAATCGCGGACCGTGCTGCGATGAGAACTGTGCCGTGTTGTTGTGCACGGTGAAAGTTTTGTGATGAGCTAATATATTTTGCCGCTGTCAGGAAGCAAAACTAATGAGATCAAAGTTTAATTTAAGGAAGCCGTACGCGTTTGCTTCAAACGCGGCACCACTGTGTGGGCCGCAGCAGCAGCAGCAGGAAGAGGAACTATTTTGGCTTAAGATAAACACACACACGTACAGAGTGGCCACAGTTTACGCGGGTTTTCTCACGGCGGCACTTTTGCTCGCTTCGCACACGCAATCGGGACCGGCTGCCGGCGGTCAGTTATTAGATGTTAATGGGTTGGCGCGAAAAAAAAGCAAGACCTTGCCCTTCGCTGCTCGGGAGTCTTATGTACAGTGACAGGGAGGATATAACGCTTGGGTTCGTGCTGGAAACGTGTGCACCAGTAAAAGGGGAAATGGACACTATTTTCGCGTTACTGAAATAGTTCAGTTTGAGCGGGTCTGTTTGCATGTTGTACTGAGCGGTAGCGTAAACTGACTTCCTGGAGTGGTTGTTGTTTTGGGCAGCGGCCAAATATTATGCAGTGGAAGGATTTTGTGTGAGCAGAAGCAGTTTTGGTAGACTTTTAAAATCGTAACAAACTGGTGGGTCATTTCGGTTCGTTAACGATTGTTTTTTTTTAAGATGCATATTTGCTTTGCGTTTTATTAACTTAATGTTTAATTTAAATTGCGATATTTTAATATTTGCGATATTTCTAATTTGCTTGCACAATTGCTATGACAGATGTTCTCTTCTAGGATTTTAAAAGCTAGGTAACATACGTCATGTTGAGCAGAAAACATTTATAGCTAAACTAAAGCATATTTATTGCCTCCAGATCGAGTCCTAAAATCAATGGCTAAGGACACTTAGACCTCGAACATGGAACATTATTTACGCAAGTAGCGTCTCCGTGTTCAAGAATAAAGTTTTACTTGGATGAATGGATGTGCCTCCTCTTTGGGGCATGTATCCTACCTAAATAAATGAAATTAAATCATAATTTAGAGTTTATGGATTAGTAATTTGTCAACGAAACTGTCTTACGGGTAGAGTAAAGATCTGATGATAAATTAGTATATAAAATTATTTTAACTAATCTGGCTAAAAAAATAAAAAGTTTAAGAAACTCGTTTACTTGTGGACGCAATGGACAATAAAATGTTAAACACTAGACGAATTGGATTTTTAAGCGAATATACAATTTAAATTTATCTACTTTGTCTCTAACCTGAACAGTTATGGTTGATCTGGAGCTGTCCAAAAATATGATAAGAGTATTCTAGAAGACTTAGTACAAAAAAGATTGGTGGTACCTGTTATAGATCTTTCGTTTTTGATAAGCAGTGTAATAATTCCTTATAGTTTCTTTCCTGGATACTGTTAAGGAACAAGCTCATAATCCGTTTTGAATAAATTATTTACAATACATATGCTATAAAGGCTAGGCCATGTCTGGGAGAAATTAAATATTTAAAATATCGTGGAAATAAAAATCAATTGCCTCTAACACTTTCCGAGAACAGGTTTATGGGTTGTGTGTTTGTGTTCCGAAGCATGTACATAGTGGTTTATTTATTCAATAACGTACATGACCGTATAACCAAGCATGATAATGATTACACGGACGATAGTTGTATTTATTCGTCCTCAGTATGACATGAGTTGAATTTTTATCATCAAATATATTTTTAAGCGAATGTTTTTATCATAATTCCTATCAACAGACTAGTAATCTTCAGTACACTATAATGATATTCTAATGTATTAATATGCATTTTGTCAAGAAAACAATTGTTCGCACGTTATCTTTTATTCAAGGGGACCAATGTAAAGTGAAGTGAAGGGAACAGGTCCTCTATTTAAATACTTCGTCGGCATATAGTGGAAAGTTATCATCAAGAAACATAACCATAGCCAAATCTCGACGAACTTCACCGAGTACGATCAATCGATCAGGTATTACAGAAACTATGTTACCAAGGGAGGTGCCAGGTCTAGTCTGTTGAGTTTTGTGTGTAGAATGGCATCAGACATGGCTGCTTTACCATGTTCTAATCAGAAAGTGTCTCAACGTCACAAATTTGATTCGCTAAGAAATGGTTGTAAAATTAATTCTGATTGTGTTAATAGGACTTAGGGCGATCTCATGACAAATCCTTAAAAATGATCAATTTTAGATTTGCTTACATTATTTATTTAAATAATATCAATAGAATAGATTGTCATCACCCGGTTTACTACTACAACTTCAAATGAAACAACTAGCATGTACATAGTGGTTTATTTATTCAATAACGTACATGACCGTATAACCAAGCATGATAATGATTACACGGACGATAGTTGTATTTATTCGTCCTCAGTATGACATGAGTTGAATTTTTATCATCAAATATATTTTTAAGCGAATGTTTTTATCATAATTCCTATCAACAGACTAGTAATCTTCAGTACACTATAATGATATTCTAATGTATTAATATGCATTTTGTCAAGAAAACAATTGTTCGCACGTTATCTTTTATTCAAGGGGACCAATGTAAAGTGAAGTGAAGGGAACAGGTCCTCTATTTAAATACTTCGTCGGCATATAGTGGAAAGTTATCATCAAGAAACATAACCATAGCCAAATCTCGACGAACTTCACCGAGTACGATCAATCGATCAGGTATTACAGAAACTATGTTACCAAGGGAGGTGCCAGGTCTAGTCTGTTGAGTTTTGTGTGTAGAATGGCATCAGACATGGCTGCTTTACCATGTTCTAATCAGAAAGTGTCTCAACGTCACAAATTTGATTCGCTAAGAAATGGTTGTAAAATTAATTCTGATTGTGTTAATAGGACTTAGGGCGATCTCATGACAAATCCTTAAAAATGATCAATTTTAGATTTGCTTACATTATTTATTTAAATAATATCAATAGAATAGATTGTCATCACCCGGTTTACTACTACAACTTCAAATGAAACAACTGATTATCATCCCCCGTAGCCTGGAGACTAAATTAATCACGTCACAAACCTACCAACGGATCTGTTGCTGCATGCATCCTCCATAATGAAGATGTAAAACTTGCAGATGGCGAAAGTCACCCGGAACGAACACGTACCTGCCAAATCAAGAAAGGTGAAATGTATGTAATAATCTTTAATGACACGAAGTCGTACGAGGCAGCCCACTGTGCTCTAATTATGGTACTCCTCCCTATCTGGGACGAAATGAGCCTTCACTGCATGACTAACTGGCCATCGACTGGACAACAGGTGATAAGACACTGAACCAAAACCCCTAACGACTAGCGCTACTGACGGAGCACGAGAGGTCCAACGAGCTGATAAATTGTGCACTCCAATCCAGCTCCAGCTGCAGTGGAGGGTGGAATCAAATGTGGGTTCTTCACACCTACTCAAGGGCTTTTCTAATAGCTATGGAGAGTGAGTGAGAGTGTGTGTGTGTACAGGAGAGAGTAGCATTCTGATTATCATGATTTCCGTCAGGTATCATTATGCGGTTGAGTTGCACCGTGGTCCTCACAGTTCCAAGAACTGCTCCTACAAGACATCAGATATGGTCGCCACGTCTCGCTGTGGGAGAGATGCTTTCGTTCATTTTTTTTTCTTTTCGCCTTTGTCTATGTTGAACCTATGGTACCAGATTGTACTGTGGGTAACATGCGACGCCCGGTGCGTACTTCGCGCGAAAATCAGCTGAGTATGTTTCCCTCGCTAAATGTTGCCCCCGTACGGTGCTGCCATCTAGCTCAAGTTCACAGTGAAGGTAACCAGCGAAGAGTGCGCGTCACAGCCAGTACACAGCTGTTACGCGAACCGGTTTTCGCTTGCGGAGGTGGTGCGCGAAAGTATCACAAACACTCGAGCGCTGGCACACACCGTTAAAAGCGCGGGCTTATAGCGAGAGCAGCTGATTTGCTTCACCACCACCGGGGCACGCATCGCGCTCGGCTTCACCGTGACAGAGGCCTACACACCTATTTGCATCGGGGGAAGCACATACAAGGAAGCTCTAAACACCATCACCACCGCTGCCGCGAGTTGCATGTACGCGTTTGGCCGTGTGTGCTAATCTGACACGATGTCGATGTCAGCCCGATAGAGAACGTTCAGCGTCAACCTGTCTAACGAGAACGGTTCCCTCGCACGTTTCATTCCACCCACCCACCATCGAGGGTGTTCGTCACTATCGCCCGCGCCCCACCCGCACAACCCTTGCTGCCGTTGTTTGACATTTGCTCAGCGATAAGTACGTCAGTAACGCCTGCCTGCTAATGCTATTTTTACGCGCTCGTACGATGACTCGGGCAGCCACACTGGAGACACACACAAACACACAGAATGGAGGGTGTGCGACGGGCGGGGGTACGATTCCGGCAGAGATTAGGACCGTACCGGTGTGGCCAGCGTACTCGATTTGTATTGACTTACTGACACTCGAATGTTGTTCGTAGTACGCAGGGAAAACATGTCAAATTATGGACCGGCGCGCACTACTTCCGCACACTGAAATCCTTTATTCGCACAGCTGGACAGCGTGCCACCGCCGGTCGAATGGTGTTATTGGATGCTATTGGCCAAACCTGCCAATCATTCGATGCCCCTTCCGCGGAAGTCTCGCGACCGTCCGCATCTTGCCACCTCTCTGGTCAGGTTCCCGGTGGAAAAGTGCAAGCGAAGGTAGAAAAGCGAACGGTTAATTGGCTTTGCTTCATGCATTTTCCCTTCGGTTGAGGACGCAGGGACGACTGGTGGAAACTTACGGAGAGGAGCTCTTTATTGGAAGGTGTCGTTGTGGGTGTGTTGGCAGTTTGCTGCTCTCGCGCAGCGTTAGGAAATAGAGGGCCGATGCGTATGTTTTCACTCTAACCGGTCAGGGATTTTTAAATAGTGCGAACGGTGTGCGTGTGTTCGCATGTTGCGTTTGTTTGGGATTTAAGGATGTTTAAGAGGTAGAAGTAAACAAGGAAGTAAAATAACTTCATTATTTTTGTTATGTTTAGTTGTATATATTAATTTTTGGCACGAGCGCAGCATTCTTTTAAATATTTATATGTTTTAATGAATCACGAATGGTATTTAATATCTAGATTGAATATTGAATTTCAAAACACTAAGAACTGCACCAACGATTTAAACAACAGTTTTGAAAAAATTATAGTTATATTAACGCGACAATGCGTAAAGTTATCTATTATTAATTAAAACAAAAGTTTAACCTAATTTTACTTATGGTGCATTAAGCTATATATATTTTAAAATACTTTCTTCTTCTTCTTCTTCTTCTTCTTCTGTGGCACTACAACCTCGTGAGGTCTTGGCCTGCTATTTCTAGCTTTCTATGACTTGGTTTTTTACCCGTAGCTGGATAGTCAGTCCTGCGTACGGGGAGGCGGTCCGCCGGGATTCGAACCCCGGTCCTGTCGTGTGAAGACCGGCGCCGCTATCGTATACACCACCGGGCCGCCCCTTTAAATACTTTCTAGTCTCTAGAAATTTCTGGAACTAGTCAATATTTGAACAAACGTTTGACGCCTTGTTTAATTAAAGATTTTATTAATTATTATAGGCCCTTACTCAAACATAGGTTGGAAAGATCGGAATAATCCCATGAATATTAAACTAAACTAAAGTAGTACATGTATTGAGGAAATCGACAAAAAGAGCAGCGAGTGCGATTCAAATATAGTTCAAATACAGTAAATTAACAACACTAGATTTCATAGTGAAATTGTATTTTATTAGCTCAAATTTGGCAGTTCTCTGAGGAAAACACAAATGAGAAATATAATGCATTTACTACCAATTTTTGAAAGGGATTGTAACTTGCTATTGATTCGAGTCATCCGAAATAGCCACCTTCGATAATGGTCTCGAACCGGCTTCGGCTCCTGGGACAAGTCCTGGCAACCGTGTCCCGGGGAAGGACCACAAAAACGGATTGAATTTCTACCTCTATCTCAGCTGGTGCTGGCACATTGATAGCACATTGTTGTCAATTACGAATTATCAACTGAAATTCAATATAGATTTATTAAACCTACAGACCAATATTTAGAGGATGTTCGTGTCTTCTTTCACACTAAAAAATCAGAGAAGTTTTCCTTGTATAAACAACAAAACTTAAAACTTCACGTTGTTTAGATACTCTTTGCGACACAAATGAAAACTGCTACACTTTTGCCGGCTGTAAACAATAAACAACCCAGCATTTCTTACAAAGGAGAACAATGCGTCAATATAGACAAGAAAATATGAAAGTTTACAAGGTTTATTCGTACGCGAAACACAAGATTTATTTTTCTCAATCTGTGTTTTGAAACATTATTTTTATCATTTTAAATTGTTTTCAAAAATGTTTGAAATCTTGCTGAAAATAATAAACAAACTTTACTCTACTTTCCGATAAAAGACATTTTAATACAAATTTGGCAGCACGGTCTTGAATACATCCCAAAAAATTTCTCTCTTTTGTATGTGGCGCGTGTTGAGCGTCGTCGTTTGAAATAAAACGACAATAATATCAAAATATAAATATAACCATTAAATTAATGTATAATCGTTTCCATTCAACAAGAAACTTTTAACCGGGTCACGAGCCAAAGACCTAGATAATGCGCTCATCACTATCGTCAGCAGTCACCCAAAACTACCTAAACAGACCCAAAAACTCTTTCTTGTTGTGACTTTCCGTCACAGCTCAGCAACACACACCGGGCCTGATAATCGGCACCCTCCATGATCGCTGCGCCCGTCTTTGATTTTTAATTAGTTCTCGCTTTGTACAGGTTCCTCCAGGTTTTGCGTAATAGTTCGTCCACTTGGTGGCCCAATTTATCATGATGACGAGTTTTTGTTTTGCACCCCAACCAACGCGCACCAAATGGCAGCTAAAATGGGCTGCAGCTGGTCGGAAGTACGTGACGTTGGTACGATTCGGCTATCCCTACGGCCACGCTGATTTCTGACCCTACGCGTACGTGCTAATGGATTGTGGCCCGGCTTTCGAAATCGCATCCAAAGTGCAGTGCCCAGCTATAAAGCACCCCGAAACACCAAACAGGTGCGTTTAGTTATGAAACGTTTCGAGGTGCTTGCGCTTCGAGTCGTGGACGTAGTTCGTTCGGCTGCAAGAAATCGTCGTTCGTCGACTCGTAGAGATGGTGTGCAGGGTCGTCGAAACGGTGATGCTGCTGCTGTTGGTGCTTGCCGGTGATCTGCGTTGTGATGCGAAAAGCAATCTTATGCTGCAGTCCTTTGACGAGCTGGTGCTAGAATGTGCCGAGCTAATGTCGATCACTCCGTCCAAGTTGAGCGCGCTACGATCGGGTGTGTTGGTGAAGGATACCGAAACCAAGTGTTTGCTAAGGTGCGTTGGAGTAAGTGGGCGATTCTGGAGTGATTACACGGGCCTACGGAAGGACATCCTGGCACGCTACTTTCTGGCCGATGCATCCGACACACAGAACGTCAACCGTACCCAGCATTGTCTCGACGAACTGCCATCAATTCAGCTAGATCCGCAGCATTGCTGCAGCTTGGCGTTGGAATCGTTTCTGTGCTTCTATTACAATTACGGAAATTTACGACAGGATCGCATTTTTGTTCCGCTGGATCATCTGCAGCTTCAACACGTGACTGCCCGCTGCATGGACGTGCATCAAATCACGCTGGAACATCTGATGAGCCTAAGCTCGGAAGAAATGGACGCTAACGATAGCGTCCACTGTCTGGTACGTTGCATCGGCATTAAGACGGGTGTGTACAGTGATCGTGACGGTGTCAACATGGATCTGATTTACGCACAGTACGGCGAAGGTTACTGTGAGGCGGACTTTAAGACAAACGCTTACGAGTGCATTCGGCGACAGAGTGAACAAACGTACGGGAACCCTTGCAAAAGGGCGTACCATCTACTGTACAAATGCTTCGAGAACGTGCGCAACGTGATTACGGAGTATGAGTTACGAGATTCTGGGGAGGATTAGGCGCAGTGTGGGACGGGAGCACACAATTACCAGTACAAAAATGGCTTCAGTCGGTCGGTCGGTAGAGGCCCTCGGGGGTCTGGATCGTTATGGTAGCAGCGTATTTATTTATAATAGTGTTTTCAGTTGTGTTTCGTTAGTTTAATGTAAGCAATTGAATGAATATACAATGTGGCAAAGTCTGTAAATTAGTCAAAAGTCTATTTTCTTTTATCGAGAAGAATACGAAGCTGATTCATATCTTCGAGATTTATTGCATTTTGAAGTCTTCTATTTATTGTGATCTCAAATTAAATGTAGGCTAGCTCAACGTCGGAATTCTATACCAATTTTTAAAAAAATCATAGCTGAATTTAATTTAGACAACATTGTTAAAAATTCAGTTCTTTAACTCATATGTAATTGATTTAGAAAATAGTCCTTGCATCTAACTTTTTACAAATGCCATACCGTGCACTCGTCATCCATCGGGCGTACTCAGCGCTAATCAACAGCAGCCAAACATCCTACGTGCTCTGGATAGAACGGTGAGCTTCGCATCGCAATTGGTCATTTAGCTTCCGTGACTTTGTTTATCAGATTGCAAGTATTTATTTTTCGTGAGCTTAAATCAAGTATGCAAATACGGCATCGGACATCGATCGTTCCTACCCTATGCACCGCGGTCTGCCGTTCTAGTGCAAATCGCTAAAGGTCGGCTATAAACCACCGTGTCACCGTGTACTGGAGCGTTCCCCGTTCGAGGCAATAAGAAGACGAAGAGCAAAACAAAACAAAAACTACGAACGAACGAACCTCTCGGTGTCAGTCTATTTGCTTGGAGCATAATTGATTGAGAACGTCCGACCGGAGCGAGAAGCTGCCTTGCCGTGTACTTACCTTATTTGAAATTGGTTTCGATTGATGTTCACCCATCCCCTGGTGAGGCTTCAAGCTCCCTTCGCTTGCTGGGAGGCTAGATAGATGGGTTTAGTGAGCGTCCCGTTTGGAGATATCTCTCTGGCGGGACCTGAAGCGACATTTAACCGAACCGACGGCAATCGATAGTGACAATCGACTTCCATTCTGACACTGTCGGAGCTGCAGCTCAGAATCAGACCCCTCGGTTTGCTCACATACACACACACACACACACACACACACTTCACAAATGCCCGCGAGGCATGGGCGAAGAAGATTGGCAGCCCTTACCGGCACCACTAGCCGGCAGTACTGGAGCAATGGTGGAACAAATACACACCTTCTCCAGCCCAGATCACTCACGTTTGCAGTGACTTGCGCGGGGCATGGAATTTGCTGCCTGTTCGCCTAGCCCTTGATCCCTTGATCCAATCCGCCCATGGGCACGGCACGGATGGCGCAGGGAAAGGTGCACTGGTGGGGGCAACATCAAGAACCAATCAATCTTTTAATAGTTCGATCACGATTTTTCGTCCGGCAAACAATCCGATTCGGATTCGGATATCGGAACGTGAAAGGGTATGAGGACCACGTTGAGCGCGGGAAACTCTAGTTTCGTTTTGTTTCATTATTATTCATTGTTGTACACAGGAGGGACTACCACCAGCTGCTGCCAGCTTCTACCCACGAGAAGGGAGCTCCCTATACTCGTTTTTATTCCGTTTTATATGCTTTTCTTATTCGTTTCACTTATCTCTTTCAACATGGAACCTCGCGTTAGAAGACTGCTCGGCAAGAAATCACTCAACTTCCCATCTCTCATGTGCACTGCCGGGTGATATTGCACAGCTTTCCCCGCACCGGGTTGTCTGCTATACGTGAACTAGAGGCCGCAACAGCACCAGCAAAAAAAAGCACAAGCTCACGATAAAACTACCACTAGCCCCGCGGGGGATGGATTGAACAGTTTCCATTCGGTTGGGTAGCGCACGCGGTAGCATTAAGGCGTGAAAAAAACAACACCCCGAAATCCGAACCGAACAATCAATAAGTTTGGCTGATTGTTCGTCTCGTGGGTTCGACGGTGGGTTTTGGTGTTGGAGCTGATTCACTGCAGACACTACAACCCGACGGCTGAGCAGGAGCTAAACCAGTGTCACAAGGTCAGGGAGAAGTTTTCTTTGGTCAGGGTGAGCTGTGTATTGAGTTTCGCTAGAGCTAATGGGTTCAGTTGGAATGATCGAAGCGTGTTTGAATCAAGCTGTGAACATATTACGGTTATTTATTGGAGGATTAAATAATCAACAGGAGAAATATCGTGGTTCTGTTTCTGTTTCAAAATTATTGAATCAGTAAGGAGTAAGTACATGACTAAGATACAAACTTCAGAAAAAAAGCAACTTGAGAAAATTTCCGTTAACGGTTTACACGTTTCCTTCTTCTTCTTTCTTGGCCTAACGTCCTCTTAGATCATGCCTGCCATTTCTTGCTTACTATACTTATTGTTACCGCATAGTTGGATAGTCAGTCCTCACTATGGGGGAACGGCCCAGATGAGACTTGAACCGCGGTCCTGCCGTGTGAAGACTGGCGCCGCTGTCGCATCTACCACCGGGCCGCCCCACGTAAGATTTACACGTAAGATAAGCAAATTATTCAAATAAAAAAGGCTGTCCTCCTTCTTGTACGTACCGGAAGATGCAGGACTTTCTAATCAAGGCATACTAGAATAAACATAAACAATCTTCAAGATCATAAACTGTAAACAGAAGCATTCAAAGCTAAGACAAACTAGCCAGCAATTTTATAGAAAACATGAAGAAAAGTTAGGCTATAACTTTTCTTCAAATATATAGCAAACGTGTAAAGTTCCTCATGTAAAATCGTTGTTAACTACAGCATATAGATTTGGAGGATTTCTTCTACTTCACATTGGACCAGTTGAAAATTTAGGATGGAGGTCATTCGAAATGTTTGAGTGTGTTATAAAGAGATGTACGAGCAGTTGATATTGCTGACGTGAACATCAATATTCTGAAGATTCTTAAAGAAATATGGCCTCCTGGCAATCTGGTATTTCAACTGGTTTGAATCATCTTGATCCAGCTGACGACCTCGCTATGCTACCAATGTAGACGTTGGCCACATCAGCTTAAACAAAAAAATACACAGGACCAAAGCTCTGGAAAAAAACGAACCTTAATAATGTGCTCTGAAAATATAGGCACCTTAAATTAATTAACATCGGAAAACACAAAATAAAAAATGTTATCTGCTGGAAAACGTTACGGGAAGTATTGATGATTGAAATGATTTAAAAATTTCGGATTCTAATAAAAAAAATTATTTAAGCTAAACATTGCACGTCCATTTTGCTAGTTACAGCGCTCAGTATATATTTTTAAGTTAGTTTTCGTTTCACAAGAATTCAATAAAGTTTATCAGAAAAAAATAGAGTGTAAGTGTAGATTTATTGAAGATTAGTTTAAGAAACTGAAGTAAGAAGTTCGCGGTCTTGGCCTGCTGCAACAATCCTCGATACCGCTCACGGTCTAGCGCCGTCGTCTAGCAATCCATTATCCCGGCCTTTCTGGCGGACTCATCGACGCCATCACTCCATCTCAGTTTGGGCCTACCACGCCACCTCAGTCCATGTGGACGGCCTAAAATGACTTTACGGGCTGGGTCGTCCGGTGCCATTCTCATGACATGACCAGCCCACCGGAGCCTGGCGAGCCTAATTCGCTGCACGATGGTAAGATCACCGTACAGCTCATAGAGCTCGTCATTGTAGCGGCTCCTCCATTGTCCTTCCACACATACGGGGCCAAAAATCCTTCTGAGCATCTTCCTCTCGAACGCGGCTAAGAGGGTTTCGTCAGTTTTGGACAAAGTCCATGTATGAGAGGCGTATGTGAGTACTGGGACTGTAAAGGATTTGTACGGTCCCAGCTTCGTCCGTCGCGACAGGTATTTTGAGTGGAGAAGTTTCCTCAGGCTGTAGTATGACCGGCTGGCAGCCAGCACCCTTGCGCGCAATTCAACGTCTATGTTGTTGTCGGTGCTGACTTTTGAACCCAGATAGGTGAAGTTTTGGACGACTTCGAAGGTGCGATCACCTATCTGTACATCATTAAAAATGCTTTGGGAATTTAAATTGGAGAAAAGAAATTGATAAAATTGTATATTTGCGACTCTTTAAAAATAAAAGTTCTATCCTATTATTTCTTAAGTTAACAGTTGAAATAGAACCATTCAAACAAAATAACAACTTTTCTTCATTACCCAATTTTTCAAATTGAAAGATTGTCCAAAATAATCAATTCTACAATTCGCAACACCTGAACTACATTGTTTTCAATTAAGCATCTTTTTGAACAAAATGAAACATTACACCGAAAGTGCTTCACCATATCATTTCCAAGCGATGATGCTTACTAAAACTTTTCAATCTCTTACATTAACAGTCAAAACTTGAAGCTGGTGGTGACCGGTGCAGTGATGCAGCGTACCGATTAAGCTGCTGTTAGTCTAGCGCACACAATCTTGTGTCCCGTTTGCTTCATCCACCACCAGACGATGATTATGATGATCGGACCTGTTCCTGGTTCTGGTGTAAATGACGAAAGAAGCAGACACGAAGCCTTCCTAAAAACCATCGGAACCTAAACTTTGTGTGTTTGGATAGTTTCCTTATCTTCGGACCACTTAACCAAAACACTGGACTGAACTTCCCTGCTAGTCACCAACAAGTGGCTTTCGGTAGGGTTGGTAAGCTCTAGCCAGTTCTAGCCAAAGGTACTGGTTAATATGTAAATGTAGCTGCCTTTGAAAAGGATCCCAACATACTCACACGTGCTGGCGTTTGAACCGCAACCTCCGAAGCAGAAGCAGAGTGACCCGAGAGGGTGGCGAGAAAATTCCGACTTTCCATGATGAAGGCTCGAACATCTCGAAGAACTTCTCATTACCGAGTGAAACTATGCAAATAAGCCCGAACACTTTGCCTCTGGCCCTACCCTACCCTTCGGATGGATTGATATTTCTGCAACCACAAACACCACACGAAGACGGATAGCTAGAGCAGTTTGGTCCGTTTTTCGCCATTAAGACTTTAATATAGTTTTTCGTTTGGGTGTGAAAAAGCCAGAGCTCGGTGTTGTTTACAGAGAAGGTCTTTTCTTCAGGAATATCATAATGATTTTTTGTTGACGTTGAACAACATTTAGATTGTGTCAAAGTTTGCTCAACCATATCATGCTGTTAATGAAAAGTTTCCAGCTTAGTATATGGTATATTGTATCCAGTGCATCCAGTCATCTAAAGAACACAGGGTTCTCGGCTACATTGGACAGCTTAATACCTCCATATGCACTGGTTGGTTTTCCGTGCTCATGTTCTCCAAAGCGGGACACAAACTTTTCGGCAGTGACAAATACAACGGCTGACACTAAACACGAGACGATTTGCCGACGAAGTTCCCGGGATAACTTCGAGTGCAGCAAGTGTATGTTGTGCCGTAGAAGATCTGGTAGAAAACGGACGTCTAGTCGGAAAGAAAATGCTTGTCCTCCGATAGTACAGTGGAATTGGAATTTTCACCAAATAAAACAACCAAATTACAGTTGGGTGCAGGCGGACGGACGACACAGCCACATGAAAAATCCCTTCCCCATTCTCGGACCGGAGTGTACAAACACTTCTGCACAATTCTGCGATTGTGAGAAAGTGTAGCGCCCCGCACACAAAACACGGACACGGACGGACAAACGGAAGCAGCTTAACAAATTGTATTATTTATGGCGCAACGGTGAGTTATGGAAAAAGTTTTCCTATTTTGGAAAATGTTTAATTTTCGTCAACTTCATTACGCGCGCACACGCGCCCACCATTGCTGTTCGGGGGAGCGTTCGGAAAGAATTCGTCGCCAGGGACAATGTGCAATAAAAGGATGTAGATGTAGTGGGTTTCGGTGCGGGTGGTTTTACTTAAGATGAAAACATAATATTTAACAGCTTAGCGTTTGATCGTGTGGATGTCAGGGCGTATGGTGGGCCGGCTTAGTGAAGCGAACGGTGCTCTTGTGTGGAGAGTGAATGAGCTGTGCGAAAGGTGCTCGGCAGCATAATTACCTTTCACACACGCCAAGTGCAGCATGCATTGGAACAAAGTTTTGCGAAAAACAAAGGCAGCAACAATGTCGTACAATGCAAGATCTTCCAGTAAAAGGCGAGGACGCTGTGGTGGTGTGTGATGGTGGATGCTGCAAGCGTTGAGATACTTGAGTACTTGGAATTAAACAAAACAGACACACTCACCCATCCATCCAAGTAAAAAAGAAAACTACATTTTCAAACAACTCTAAGCTACTCGAGAGTGCCGGAGTTGCAAGTAGATTATCTAGGCACCGTCAACGTGAAGAGCCTTTTCGCTCGCATTAAACTTCTGCCTCTTCCGGGGGGCTTTATTTAAGTAATTTATTTTTGCCTGTAAATCCTATTACAAAACAAATGTCCCACTTCATCCGGGGATTGGGCCCGAAACTTTTTGCGCTCGCTATCGTCAATCGCGAATCGTCACGTTGGTGTAAGTGTGTCCTGGGACGTCGGCACCAGCCCGAAGTGGTGCCTGGGTGGACGAATAATTTCTCCAACTCCAAACGGCCGAGAGAAATTGCGCTCGGGCAAGATTGTTTCTGCCATTGATACAGGAAATGGTGATTGTTGAAGGGCGTCGTGATTGTACGAACTGAAGGACCGACCAAACATCAACCACAGAAAGAGCTTCTGAATAAAGAAAAAAATGCCAAAAGGCTCATGGCAGTTACCGACCGAGCGACAATCAGATCGAACAAGCCAAAAGTTGTCGTCACAAAAGGTAAAGCTATGTAGGTGTTGCGCCTGTCACTGTCTTCCCGTCCAACACTACCAATCGGCAATGGGACACACATTTCGGGGCGGAAAAACTTTCCAGTTAATCTTCATCCGCACTTTCCCAGCTTCCACCTAAGGGGGTTTCGTTCCGGTCCCTAGTCGGTAGTTTTTGGGTTTGGTGATCGTTTGTGAAATATCGCTCCGATGGAAGATGATGATGTTGGGAGGGTACTACTTCCACTACTGGCTACCGTCAGCGAGCATTGGAGTCGAATACAAAATATAGTAAAAAAAAAGCCTTGGCAGAAAAGTCAGAATAAATTCGCAACACTCGAAGCGAGATGAGTCACCGGCGGGGTATTTAGAAACTTTACTCATCACTGATAATTGTTCTCGTTCGCGTACTTCCGGACGGAAGTCAACGCGAAAATTTATCATCACAACTTACCGCGACATTTTGTGGTTGTTGGTGTGTGTGTGTTTTTTCTTTTGATTATTTTTTGGTAAGCCTTTCAAGAAACTTGCCACATAACTTCAGTCTTTTGATAACAGTGGGATGAATGGGGGCTGTTTTAGTAAAATATTGTGTTGTACGGTCTCATTTTTACTGATTGATAACTTTTTATGCCAAAGAATGTCATTATTTAACCAAGAAATGGTCAAAGACTTCTAGTGATTTCACATTACAAAATATATAAAAAGTTTTTCATCTATTATTCATAATTGGTTGATACTGATGATGCGCGATGTTGAAGTACATGTTGAGAATTGAGTAGAAAACATATAGGTTTGAATTTCAAAGGTCTGTAAGTATAAAGTATTTCCAAAATATAAATAATGTTTACGCCAAATAAACACAAAACTATGTTAGTTCGTGAATCTGTTAATCAATTATTTTGCTCTTATTTTATTCTCTGTAAAAGTAATAAGATGAAAGTAATAAGATACTGCTGAATGCGCACAAAGCACGCAGTTTGTAATAACATTATTTCATTACTTATTAACTTATCAAGCCCTACTTATCACCGACCAATATCCCGGTCGTTATGGCGGACGCATCAACGCCATCACTCCATCTCAGTTTGGGCGTACCACGCCACCTCTGTCCGAGTAGACGGCCTAAAAGGACTTTACGGGCTGGGTCGTCCGGTGCCATTCTCATGACATGACCAGCCCACTGGAGTCTGGCGAGCCTAATTCACTGCACGATGGTGAGATCACCGTACAGCTCATAGAGCTCGTTAATGTAGCGACTCCTCCATTGTCCTTCCACACATACGGGACCAAAAATCCTTCTGAGCTTCTTCCTCTCGAACGCGATTCACGGAGGGTTTCGTCAGTTTTGAAAAGAGTTTCATTACCAAGGTCTATGTGAACAGTTAATTATCGTATGACAATATCTGCTGGATTTAAATGCCGAATAAACTAAATTGAGACCGAAAAGAAGTACGTTGAAGTAAAGATTGTATGCAGAGCTTTCAATAAATAAGAGATGTTAAAGGATACTGCGAAAATTGTCAAGAATATTAATGATTATTCTTATAATGTGCTATAATAGTTTAAGAGAAGCAATCTTACGTCCTTTATACCCTGTTTATTCTAGATCTAAGGTCATCATTGAAATTTCTTTTCCAGTAGTTGCCATTCGGTAGAACTTTATTCAAAATAATCTACTAATGGCATCTTTTGCACTAAACAATGTGTCTTTCTGGGGAGTGCTATGCTATCATTTCAACAATGGCTATAAAAAGCTATCAAAATTATATCTGTATTTACTGGTAACCATGCTTTTTTTTTTTTTTTTTTTTAATGCAAAGATTGGTTTGTTTATTGATTTTCCAATGACATACCCAACCTTCATCCCTTCTACCTTCCCTTCCCGTGAGGGTTGATATTGGAAGGTAAAATCCTTGCTGTTAGTCAGCGCTTCTAACCCCTCGATTCACCAATGTCTAACATTCCGCACATTTACTCCCCAAGAACACACTTATGTATGTATGGTAACCATGCTTAGACTGAACAAACGTGTAAGAAATAGTTTGCAAGGTTTCAAAAGTGAAATAGTTTATTTGAAAGGTGGAGAAAATTCCGACAATAATCTTTGTGCGAAGATCATGCAGTGCATTTGGTAGGTTCCAATGAAAAAAATGTGACCAAGTTGTAATTGGCGGTGGAAAATACGTTGAACTCTGAATGTATGACTAATTTTACTGAATAAATCATAATTTTGTCTAAAATAAACCGTACGAATTAGTTGTTTTAGATATGTTTCACTTCATAATAACTTTGTTCTAAACTAAAAGATAATAACAGTCATTAATTAAAAGAGCTTTGTCCAGATGTTAACGCAGGACACCCGGTCTTTCTATACACTGACCGAAACACCAGTTAAGGATTCAATTTAAATGCTTCGATATTCGTTAAGAAGAAACCACCTTCAAGTACCTTCGTTGACTTGTTATACAAACACCTTACAGTAAACCGAAACCGTGCTCCATCGACCATTGATCGTGCAAAAGAATTTCCGCTTTCCATCGCCGCCAACACGCCAGGGGAAATGAAACACTTGTGATATTTCCTGATAGTTTCGACCGATATTTTGTTCGTTCTTCCTGTCGTTCGAACCCCTCCGTTACCTTACCCACCATCCATTGCCGATTGCCTCTCATCAACACGAATCATCCTTTCTCCCGTACTCAGTCTCGGTCCGTGTCTTACGCCAGGACGAACACTCGCTGGGACTATCTGTCCCACCCATCGGGCACCAGTGTTGGAGTTACGCAAACGATGGTAAAGAAAATTTTGCCCCCAACCGCTTCCCACTGCTCCACCGATTGCTTGTTCTTTACTTGGTGAGTCCCGTCCCGTACCTGATCCTCCGCACCTGGTCCAGTGCGGACTTTTCCTGGGGGCCGCGTGTGATGTTACCTTACGCTTTTGGCTGCTTATTTATCGTTTTTACGATGGAAAAGTTAAACAAGAAACTCCCAAACACTCCACTTTCCACAGTCCCAGTCCCCGTTCAGTGTCCCAAACACCAAGTTCATTCCCATTTTCGTGCAAAGGGACGAACTTTCCATCAAATTCCGAAACGCGTAATTCGTCGCCACCGTGGTCGTCGTTCCGGTTTTTTGGTTGCCCTGTGACTGTTTCTTCTGTGCGGGGTTTTTGTGTGTGTGTGTTGCTTTCCCTGTGCTATCTCCCTATACATTCGCGCTGGGAAAATGGTGCCCAACGGTACAACAAGTCAAACGTTGTTAACCGAAATGAACTTCTTTCCACCGTGTGAAGCCGGCAGGATAATAGATGTGGATTAAATTGCGTGATCTTTGGCGTCCGGCAAGCGTTTTTTGGGGTCGCATTTTCTTCGCTTTGCTTTTATTTTTCTTCAACTTCAGTGTGCTTCTGTCAGTACCGTTTCCCGCACCGCCAGTGCCCTGTGTGGTAAGTGTACGGGACGGGTACCACGGGTAAGGAATTGAAGTCCTGCCAGTGGATTGTGTGCAGTATTGGTGGCACGGCTCGTGATGGGGCATGGTGTGGTGGTACGTCAACATTTACCGAAAGATGATTGACGAAATGAAGCAAGTAGTTGCGGAATGGGAACGGGAAGAAAGTTTATTTCTTCCCACTCCCAGGTCCCAGCAATTCCTTTGGCCGAGTGTACAGAATGCCGGAAATGTTGCTGAAGTGAGGGTACTGCGAGGGATTGAGGGATGTGTTTTCCTCCTTTATTTTTTTGCATTCTTCGCTCCAAGCGAACCGAGCGCATGCAGAAGTGGCAAACGTTTTACCACTTAACGGAGGCCTTTTTGACCATTTGCCCGGCCAAGCGATGAAAATCGGTTTGTGCCTCACTTGGGGCTCGTCCACCTCGTCAGGAGACTCAATCTAATTTATTTGCATATTTGCAGGAGTCCGCTACTGGGCTGGCCCTTTTTGGTGGCACACGGTAGGCCGTTTTGGTAGATACACACTTAAGCGGTGTAGCGGTGACTTAAGGGGCTGGGATCATTGCCTACGAGCAGTGCAATTGGTTCGCTTTTGTTTGGATCAGCGAACCGGCTGGAAGTGGATTTGTTTATCCAAATTTTAATGGAAAATTTTCTGCCAAGCGTGGACAGGAATTCGCGCAAGGAACTTGTTTCTTTACCCAAATGGTTGAGCAAAATGTTAACTTATACGTTTGGCTTTTTTTCTTTTGAACATTGGCATCGTGAGGTCTTGGTCTTTGAGAATGATGAAGCATAGGGCTTCGATATCCGATCGAGTAGTTGGAAAGATTGGTATATTAGTTATGAGCCTATCATTATTGTAACTAAAAGATACAAGTCATACAATGTTAGTGACATCATCGCTTTACTAGTTTAGAAAACCATTAGAAGTGCCTTAAGATGTTCGTTGAAGATGATGTATAAATAGCAAAAAGATGATCTCGATCTTTGCAAAAGGTTCAGCTTTTCTATACCGAAATTAAACCAAAAGAACCATGGCTTTCAGCGAGGTGCTGGCAGATTCTCTTTTAAAATAGACAACCTATCCACTTTGATCATATTTGTTGAAACGCGATTGAATTTTTTAGAAAATCCTTTATTACGGAAGGTCAAAAAATTAGTTACAGCTTACAGCTTTCGGGTTTCAACTTCAGTTCGTAACTAACTTCGGCTTTTTTCCGTCGGGTAGACGCGACCTCCCTTTTTCCGACGTTCCTTCCTTGTTCATTCCATTTCATTTCTGCTCTCCAACTGACAGATCGTTGGGAGCCCTATAAAGTTTCCAACAATATTTGAATCGCTTAACCTATTGTATCATACCAGGATTATTTTACGCTTTACTTTAGTATACTATAATTAGAGGATCTGATGTCAAGGACTTCATTTTCAAATTTGGTTTGAAACTAACAGTCTTAACCTATTCTATTCTTAAGGACTTTACAAGGCTTTAATTCCCTAAAGTTTGATGATAGCTTGGAAACTTTCATTATTCAATTGTTGATGTTGACTTATTTTCTATTCCTATTGCAAAATATAGCAAGGGCATGAGAAAGTTTGATACTTTCATGTCCTTTTTATATCTCAAAAACATTTAATTTCGCCTTTGATATTGCGAATTTAACTTATCATTTGATAAGATTGCACCCAAACGAATAATTATTTCGAATTTGTAACCGAGGTCATTGCATTCTCGCTTCGTTTATCACCTTTTTCCCTTTTTTGGCTGAGTACTTTTGCTGTTCCTTACGCGACTGCTTGCTCCATGTGTATCACAGTGATTGACGTTTTGTCAACAGAAAATGCACAATAAATTCTTGACAGTATTCTACGGCTTATGGAGGTCCCACTGGCAATTAGTGCGACTTGCACGTATACCTGTCATACAGAGAAATTCGAGTGTAGATGATGGTGAGACTTTTAAACTATTAAACTTCTTTTAGGATTCTACCATAAACTTGCAAATAACCTCAAGAGTTATCAACAGCTCGTAGATCATATTTATGCTATCTTCGTCCTTCAAGGTTTGCTAATGACAGGAAGCATTGACCAAAGGCCTGTTGTGTGGTTTAAGGTGGTTTTCCTAAACTATGTTTGTAAGGATTTAAAAAAAAAGTCTCGGATTTGAAGCTGAATTTAAATATAAAAATATTCTTTCAAATATAGAATTACTATTAATTTTACGTTTAAAACAAGGGAATTGTCGAATAAAGGTAAAAAGATGTATGAAGTTATAACTTTACTGAAACAAACAATAATTTTAGGCAAGTGCTCTGCTACAACTTTCGAAATTTGCAGAGCTATTGAATTATAATAATATATATTGTTTTTAGCATCTTTAATTCATGCAAAACTTCAATATTAAGTAACATAAAATATTATTCTATGCAATAGGATTATTGATTTTTCTACGTAGTTTTAATTTTAAATTTTAAACCATCGATCTCAAAAGAATCTGTAGGTATTTTCATATCAAGACTTTACGTACTTTGAAACTGCGCAAACAAAGCCAGAGTATCTCTTTTTTCATTCAAAAACGTAAGCAAACAATAGCCGGGCACTAAAATATTACTTCTACGCTAACGCAAACACACAACCAAACGGTCGATTGAACAAAAGTAATCTAAGTAAAACATTTTTTGTTGCAAACTAACCCGGCTCACCATCCAGATGCCCTGACTCAGCCTTATGGAGCCTCACACACACACACACACACACACACACACACACACACACACACACATTTTCCGCTGAACAGGGATATTTTTATGAAAGCAAAAACTCGCTGCAGGACCAAGAAAGCAAAGGTGCGTTAGTAAGTTTGCATATTTGCTCCGCTGTTCAATCGTTTTTCCATTTTTCGTACAATATTTGTGCACACAGGCAACGGTCCACTCACTCACTCGAATTGAATGAAAGCGCGTCACGAGTGGTGAATTTGCATGCACGGCAAAATGGTGGATGCGCAGCGTAAAATATCATCCCGAACGCTTCTGGTTGCAATCGAGCATGCATCAAGTCTCGGTTGAGAAATGTTTTTTGTTTTGCTTTTTGGTTCGCCTTTTTTTGTATCACTATCAGCTGTCGCACAATAGTAGGAAAAGCGGACAGGGATAGGGTATGATCGAGCTAAACCAAAACCCAGGGATGTAATCGTTTTAGTTTTTCCCAGCGAGAAGGAACGTACTACAATGGTAGTGCGATGTGAACGGGCGTACAGAAAAGGGCGGGGTTTTCCACTGGCAACCCATACCGAAAGGGTCGACGATAAATGGTCATCGTTTATCACCGGCACACTATTGCACTGTGTATTCTTCCACAGGCCAGTATGGGGCCGTGTAGTTTGTGCAACCGTGGCACAAAATCGTTCTAGCCTTCCAGCGTCGATTCATTTCCGGGCCTGGATAGATCGGGGTTCGATTGTCCATTTTACGTTCGCCCAAACGTTGCACTGTTCTTCTGCCTGTACGGGATTTTATTTTTGAAGGTGACGAGGCAACACGAATCCATCTCGTCGTTGAAAATAGAATATTGACCGAGCAGAACTTGAACGACGTGGCGTGGTGTGCTTTTGGGCAGAGAATCCAGGAAAGCCGGGGAACCTAGAATAAATAGCTACACGCTACATTAAACAAATCGGTTCGATTGATTTCAAACTAATCATTCCTTTTTGCAGCTGGAAGCGTCTCGTGCCCGATTTGGGTCATTTTTCCACCAGGCCATGTCATCACTGGCTGGGTGAGTTGTGGGTATTGCTGCTCTAGATAGTGGGACGAAAAAAAATTAAACTTTCTAACTGCATCACTAGCTGTATCTGCTGTTGATTGAACTTTTCTTGTGAAGTTTAAGAGCTCCAAAGACAAACAGAAAGAACCTCGGTGTTCTTCAAACAGGCTGTCTGCGCGATAGTGTTGCTCGAACCGTACGCAAATGGCCCAAATTTCCGCCCGAAAATGTCGCACAATATTTACCGACCGTGTTTGGAACCTCTCTCTCTGGCCGATTCGATTGTTTGTCGGTGCGCGATAGTGAAGCCATTTCGGGTGGCCGGCCCGCAGTGGATCAACCGCATCAACCGTGTTGAACTTCATTCGGTGCGAACGTACGGTAGCGAGTTGTAACATAAACAATCCCGCCCGGCCCAAAAGCCGTCCCGCCTGCAAAAGCCGTGAGTGCTTTGCTTCGGTAAATTTAACTTGACAAATGGAGGAGATGATTCCAAAAACGGGGTTAGGCTAATATTTACCTCCGCTGCAGCGACCCAGCGTTCAACAGAAGTCAGGAAGAGGCAGTAGCAGTAATGTTGCTACTGCGACACTCTCCGGTGGCAAAAATAATTAATCAGTAAGCGTTAACGGCCAGCAACTGGCGGGTCCCCGCGGGCGTGCGTCACGATAGATCCAGCCCTTCGTTGTGTTTGTGGTTACCGATCCCGCGCACTCGCTCGGATGAAATTGATCGACTTTGGCCGTGGTTGGCGGGCCACGAAACAAATGCATTGCCACTTAAAACCTCGAGGCTGAGTTTTAGAATGAGGCGACGAATGGCAGCGAACGGGTAGTGCGACGCGTCAAATCACAAATAATCGGCCCAGCACGCCGTTTCAGCGAGCGAAGGTGACAAATGTTTGCTTCCCGCAATGCCCGGTAGCACAATCACCACCACCAACGTTTTGTGAGGCGATGGGCGCTTGGTTCTGTGCTCCAGTTGTTCGAGCCCTTGAGGTTGTGCTTGAGGTAAGTTAGTGCGGGTATAAGTGGGCCGTGTGTCTTTGAATGGGTTGAGCTGCTTCACTTACTGCGGAAGATTAAATCAAATAGATCGGTTGGGATGAATACTAGCCCAAATTTAGTAAGGCTGTTTGAGGATTACGTCAAATGCTCTTAATCTAAAAACTAACGTCAAATTATAGTACACTTGATTCGTCTGGACAAGCGTACATAATCTGGAGTAATGTGATTTAGTGAACAACTAGAACGCTGTGCTTGGATTTAAGGAATAATTAATTTTTCAATTCGATAAGAATTATTGATTTGATATGAGCATAACAAACAAAATCAAAAAATACAATGTCATATATGGAAAAAAAATAGAGAAGGTCCGTTAGGTCATAGATGTTTAAACAGTTACTCCATTTGACATTGTATAAGAGTTCATATTATTTGTGGCACCTTGTATCACCAAATATTCTCTTTAGCCTGTTGAAATTGCATTTTATTTATTTAGGGACTTAGTTGAAGTCTATTAGAGAGATACCAAGCGGAACAGGAATTAGTGTCATTTTGCAGTTGAGAGATAGATTTTGAGGTCTTTTTCATGTATATCGTAGGCAGTGATTATTTACATATAATTGTCAATAGAAAACTGAAGCTACAGACGATTTGTAAATACTACCTTGAGGGAAATAGGCCAACTGAATCGTTGGAATGGTCGGAAAGGGTATAAAGGATTAGGCATTAAAAAAATGCGATCAATGAATCGCATGTAATTTTGATTTATTACTGACCGCATTTAGATTATATGTGATATTAGTTAACACGATAATGTTCTGTGGAGATCAACCCAAATGAGTGTTTTGTATTGTTTTTTTTATAAAATACATTTGCTACATCATACTGCGCTAATTTATTTAGCTTTCGGCGAAAATCACAGAAATCAATCAATTATCTGCTGTCAAACATGCAAAAATCTGAATATATTATTAGGTTTCCATTGAATTTTAACTTGAACATCGAAAACAGATATCCATTAGACATACAGAAAGCATTCGACAATGGATGGTACCATGCATTATTACAGAAACTGAGACTCCAAAGACTTCCTTTGTGTATAGTTAATATTGTAAAAACATACCTAAACCATATCAGTTCCTTACAGCAACTGTGCTGTAGGGAAGTGTGACTTCTTCACAATTGTTAAACATCTATCAACTCTGAGTCAAGCCTGAAAGAAACACTCGTCTATTGCTCTATGATGATGACAGAGCCATACTATTCTCGCAAAGAGTCTTCTTCCGTCTTCATCTTGGCTGCGAAAGTGACCTGTAAAATAAATTAATAACCTTAAAAACTTGCAAATTATAGTTCCTAGCTCTAAAACTTCAACTAATGTTTTCAGTCGTAAAGTGAGACAACTTAACATGCAAGAAAACAACATATTAGGCCTCCTGGTGTAAATCACGTAGGAAAAATCATTGCAAGAAAAGAATTAAAGAATTAAGAAACGAAGTACTTGTCTCTCGTTATCAAAAAAGATACAGTTTTTTTGTTTGTAAATTTTAATCCCATTTTCCTCAGTATTTGCTTCATTATTTATTTCAGACACCTCCAATTCGCCCAAACATCAAGGGCAAAAGTCGTTAAATCAGATTTCTTTGGCTCTACAATCTCGAGAGACATATTTGACCTGCCATAACTGGACATCATTCTCAAGATTGTATCCATCCGCAGATAATAAGCACTACCTACAGAGGCCTGTTAGAAAACCATTGGATCCCGACACTATTCCTAATGTCATTTTCTTTAAAAGAAAACCTAGCGAAACAAATTATATTAATAGCAATTTCTACAGTCCAACGCTTGTTTTTAACTATGCATAATTAACACGCGTAGCATAATTGAATTTCCCTGTTTCCCAAACTAACTTAATAAAAAGCTTCCGCCAAGTCTCGCTAATCATAACAAATCGTCACCCGCAACATTATCTTTCAATTATCTCTTGGAGTTCAATTAAAATCCAGCCACACTCGTACACTCGCTAATAAATCGGCTAAATAGTGAAAACGTTTATTACAATTCAAACGCAACCCAACACGCCCCAGTACGCCCTAACCTAACCCTACGTACAACCCGACACCCTTTTCTACACTTTATCCGGTTAGGGTTTGCTTTCCAAATGGCTTTTTCGCACCACTCACACGGGTCACTCGCCGGACGGATCCACTATCTCGTGGATCTCATTAATGGCCGTTTAGTAATCACGCCGAATCAATTAACGTCAGCAGTAAAAGTGAGAACACGAGGCTTACCAGCATTTGCAACTGCACCGCAGCACCACAAACGCATTGAAAGAGTGCACCCAGCCACCCACCCAGCACGGGTTCTTTCCCCCACCATTCGGTTGGGTTTGAGTTGGTGCTCGCAACCCAACAAAACAATTGTATGTTTCCGGGCCGGGTTTTTGTAGTGGGGAACGGGGACGACGCTATCGGGTCGCGTATCTCTAATCGTGGGCCACTCATTATTCTTTGTGGAACCCGTTAGCACCCGTTAAGCTGGGTTGGCGGCTGCATTCGCCAACGATCCCACCGACTATGTACGCGCCCTAAGTGCATGAATGGAAGTGTCGATTTATCGCTCTTATTATCTGCTTAGTGCTGACTGCCGCATATCGGCCAGCATACTTACCTTCCAACAGTTCCACCATCTCCCCTCTAGGTGCATCTTGCCGCGATGCAGTTTCGATTGCATCGCCCAAGCGACCGAGTATCGCTGCGGGAAATCGAACCGAACCCAGGGCCCCGTATATACATACCTCCTGTTTTTGCTATCGATCTAATCTGAAATCTGACCAGTTATCAGGTTTGTTTATTGGTGTGCCTTTTTTTCTCCTGCCGATGCTTCTTCCACGGCCCGAGGCGATACGCTTTTCTGCCGTGCCGTGGACATGCATACATATTTGCACAGGAACGATAAATTGCCGCCACCGCTGCCGTGGCTTTCCCTTCGGCGTTCCGGATCGCAAAGAAGGAAAAACAGAAACACACAGCCACATTCGCAGGGGTGAAGGGTTTAGTGCTACTGGGCGTGCGCCCTCTACCAGTGAGTGTGGCCGTGTCATTAGGTGCATCTCGCACACGTTACGAATGTGCCAACATTATCGTTCGGTTTCGATCTCCATTGAGATCGCCTTATTTGCACTGGGGTTTGAATTTGTAATAATCTTCCTTATCAGGCCGCCGGGGGTGGGTGGGGAAAGGGAGCGAGAAAGGGTGGGGAAAATGGGCAACATTTTAGTTTGGACTATGCTGTGTCAAACAACACACATTAGCAGGACCTTTGCCATCGGTAGGGAAGCACGGTCGCGAGAGCTTGTTTACATGTACACGGGGAATACTTCAAAACGAAGCTCTTACATTGTTTCAGAAGAAGTTTTTTTTTTCTACAGAGGGACCTCTGTTAGTGAAGCTACTACAGCTATTACTCAAACTCGTGATGATCTGCTCTTGCGATCAATTAAAACAGAGCAGGGGTTTTTTTCCCAATTTCAATACTTTTCACAGCAAAGCAGGCACAATTTTCACCCCAACGATGAAAGATTTCAATCGAAACTACGACCACCGACCAGCAGAACTACAGTGTACAACGGTGCGAAGAAAAAGAAATCGGTCATCCAGCCCGCGTCCCCCAGATGTTTCCCGCGGCGCAATTTGAGATCTGCAAATGTACACGTAATCGCCGTGTATACGCCGTGTACATCCATAATCCGATCCAATTAGACAACTTAAGGTCAGCCGGTTGTGTACGCCATTCGCCGCCACCGCCATCGTTGCCGTCGTCGATCGGTAATCGGGCTGGCGGTGCCGATCGAAGCAAGGGTTAGTGTGTATTTGCTGTTTTCGCTGCAGGTATTATCTCGCAGGGTTTGCGGTTGGGGTTTGGTTTGCGTTTGCGTTCGCTCTTTGGGGAGTGGTGTGCGAGTGTGTGTGTGTGGACCAGTGATCAACGAGTCCCTTCCCTCTTGAAGTAGCACTGGAACCGCGCAGTCTCCCGTATTTTAATCAGGCAAAACTTAGTCAGACTTTGTGTTGCTCTAGCTTGATTCATAATCACAATCAAAAGGAGGCGCGAAACTTGATTTGTTCGTTTGTTTACTTGTTTTATGTGTAGATTTTATAGATTTGTAAAAAGATCTTTACGTCAAAATATTAAACAACTTGTTTGAAATGATTGAGAAATAAATTGATTGAAAGTTTGGGCAGTTATAAACAAGAATATTCAATTGAAGATTTTCACCTACTATGAGGGCTATTTAGAGCAAAGAAATAAGAAATAGTCACGCTCTTTAATGACCAATCAGAACTGCTTCAAGTTAAACATATCATGGACAGGATCTTGCAAATGCTGCAGAATGTTACGAGAAATCCATGGCTGATGTTCTGTAAATGGAATCTAGGCATTCGATCATAAATCTCAATAGTGAAACACATCCTTTACAAGATGGAGATTGTTTCACTACATCATCCTTGTTTATATCACTCAAAATTAGAAGCTGAAGGCGTTGTTGCAAAAATCATTTTGAACGTAAGCACGACGCACTGCAGCAGACTCCAAAAGAATTATTAAGCAATGTTTGAGCTTAAGATTTATCTGAAGACAAATAATAAACAAGTAAAAAGTTTGATGAAAAAGGTGAACTATTACACATATGTTTGTTAAACGAAACCATGAACATGAGTGTCAATTACTTGCCTTAAAACTGTTCGTGACTTGATGGCAATATTGTTGTATAATGTTGTATGATGTTTTATGCAATCTGGTTAACCTTTCTTCAAATTTGATATTGAGTTTTTATTGATTTAGTTTAACTGTTTTTATATTTTTCTAACTTATCATGTTAAGAGGAGCTTCTTGCCTCTTGTAAAAATGTTAGAATTTCGCAATTCGTTGATTTTCACGCAGTTTTGAATTTTTTTAGTATAAACTTGTCGTATTTTCCTCATTTTACTAGAAGGTTTGCCTTTGCTTTCCTAGAAATTCGTTTCTTTAAGATGTTCACCATTTATTTATTTTGATGTTTAGTTGGGTCCTCTTTCATTACATTAATTGGATTTCAGTATCTTTAGAACAGTAATGTATATTAAAATTTGCTTAGAATTCATTATTGAATCTGTTGTTCCATGTTTATTAGCTTCAATTTGTCTACCAACTTGAATTTTTTTGTATTTGTATTGAAACAGATCTTCTTTTGTTTATGTTTTCCTTTTAATTATGAGTTCCGATGGTGAAATTTGTTTTCAAATGTTGTTTATTTATTAACCTTTGTTTTGTAGTTGAGTTTTATTACTTTGCATTACCACCATATATTGTTTAAGCTATTTCCTGGTTTAATTAAATATTGTTGCTTTTAATAGCTTTTTTCTTTTAGTCGTGCCCTTTTGACTCTTTGAGTGGCTTTTAAATAACAGTCTGGTTTTATAATCATTGTTATTTTTATAATTTTACCTTTATACCATATATCATAATTATAATTTAAACTTTTTGAAGTAGTAAAGTGATCTGTTATTTTTACCAACGTTGTAATTGCTTAATATTTTATTATATTTCCATGATAATGTATACCAGCTTGTCCCCGTATTGTTCACATCGCTTACCATATTAAAAAATAATGAACACCACGTCAAATATTAACATTCATCTACACTATTTTGAACACTGTTTATCACACCCAACTTCTATTGCACCCATGCTGCCATTTACCATATGGAGAAAAGGTCTCGAACGTCGGGCAAAATGTTTGCATTTTTGCATTTCCTCAGGGCATTTGTACACTTCGCTAGAACTGCATCGTCGGCGCTGCATTACCGCCGAACCAGTCGCAACAAGCCCGGTACAGTCACAACGAAACCGTGCCGTTACGAATGTAGCCCGGCACCGTGTATGGTCTGGAAAATTAATCATATTAAATTGTAAATTATGATTTATGTGATTTGATATATCTAATTTATACCACTAGCGCCTTCCACGCCACGAAGCCAGACCCGAAAGGGGTCAGGTCAGGTCTTTGAGGGGGAGGCGATAAAAAGGGCTTGGTTCTCGGGCGAGCGGGACCCTTCCTTTACGGTAGGAAGTGTAACGAATCTCGCATTGTCTCCGGGAGGGTGTGTACGCGCGATCAAAATTGACGTTGTTCGATGTGATCGTTCGCTGCGGATCGTGCTGTGGTGCGCACCGAAATGTAATGCACACGCAGTCGAAACTACGCTCCGGTGGTCGTGTGTGTCTTACGGCGATCAGCTGATTGTTGACCAGCCGAACCGTCGCCATCGTTCCATATTGGTTTCCGCATAAATATGAAGGTGCTTTACGCGCCCGGCCCCACAAAATATGCGCCCCAAGGGGTAACTGTGTCTGGGAGGGCAGTTGAAGGTGGTTGACAGGCGTGCAGTTTTTCATGCGCAGCGTAACGCGTTTAATCGGCTGCTATTTATTTTTGCTTTTTCCTCGGATATGGTTTGAGCAGCGCCGTTGGCGATCGCTGGCGAGAAGGTTGGTCGGACTGTCCGGCGACTCACACGGCGCACGTTGGCTGATCGAAGGCTTTGGCTTGTCGGTGTCCACTGTTTGCGAGCCCTCCCCGAAGCCAATTTACACTTAGTTACAGTCATATTAGCGGATCGTTACTCGGTCCCTCCCCGAGGGGAGTTGGTAGTGGGTAGGCGAGGTGCGTATGTTTTCGGAAGTTGGCGGCGTCGAGGGTGACAATGTTGATCGAATCGAACCCATAACAAGCCATAACACGCCTCGATCGCCCTTAATTGTGCTTTGGCTAGCGATGTTGTTTGTTGATTGTTTGCTTTGAGAAAGGAAGGATGGAGTATATCTAGAGAGTTTTAGTATTAGTTTTATGTTGATATATTTTAACAAATCACCCCTGGATTAAAACATTTTTAAGTTAGTGTCTAGATGGACCATGTTGTTCAATATATTTGAGAGACAATTGAGACGGAACTGCTGACCAGGAATTTGATTACATGTTTGAATTTTTATTCATTGGAACACATTGATATTGCTTAACAGTTTAGCGAATTTCAAGCACTTTTATTATACAAATAGCATTCATTAGAATTAAGTTATGAAAAATTTAAAGCATGTAAAACATCAGTAATTGATGCTCAAAGTACAGCATTAGTAAAATTATTTATCTTATACATTTAACCAGCACTGGTTAGCCTTCATGAAATCTTTTGTGACTCATATTATCACATATTCTATGACATAATTTCCTAAAAACGACAATTCATTTATCCTAAGGATGTTTACCTTAAGAAATAAAATAATACATTAAATGACACATAAAATATGACTGTCATACAACTCTGTTAAATTGTGTTGAAAGGTCCTTTTAGTTAGCAAACTAGTAAAGAAACCAACATGATTGCCTAAGAAGCACAAGGCTTGAGCCGTTTTTATTAGTATATTTTAAGTGAAGAGTATTTAAAGTTGGATAGTGGGCCGTTCTCCCATAGTGAAGACTGACTATCCAACTATGCAGTAACAATAAGTCTAGTAAGCCAGAAATGGCAGGCATGACCTAATAAGAGGCCAAGAAAGAAGAAGAAGAAGAAGTTAATGCAATGATAATGATATTGATAAACCAGGCCATGTATAAGATATTGATAAGATTTCATTTTAATCAATGTTCTTAAGCAGCACAGCCAGGCTATAAGAATAAAAAAATCAATATGTTTGTTAAATGCAAATTAAATTAAATTCGTTAGGTTTGAATATCAAACCTTCACTGAGCGCTGCTTATTTCTCAATATTAAAGGTCACGTTACGGCTAAAATAATCTTATCACATTAATCAAATACATTTTGGTTTCAAATTCATTTTCTTATCATTCTATTGTCAAAAAAAAAGTCTGATGTTATGTGCAGTAATGTGGGATTTTCATTTCATACATTGTCAAAACTTTACTCTGAAACCCTTGAGACTAAGGCTGGTTGCAGAGTTATTAATCAGTTTTCGTCATTACACTTCATTTGCATATTTTATGAAGTACGATAACCTTTGAGCTTTCTGCTTACAATTTTCATTTTTTTGCCAAAGTAAAGCAACGCACGGTCGATCGATGCATCTACCATTTACGAACAGCAATGTAATATAGCAAAGTAAATGCCGAAACGATGTGAATCAAATAATGCGCACGATTTGCATATTGATTATTAAAAAAAAAACAATATTTGAGCCCATTACATTCCTTTCTTTTAATTTTAATTTAAAAATCAAATTTTTCTCCCGAAACTCAATCGCAGCCCATTTTGCAGTACCAACCACGGCACCGCTCACAAACTTTTGCCCGGAAAAGCGTACACTAATTGACAAAACGTCAACCTCAGGGTGGAATCTGGTGTGCATCGGGCTTCCAGGCAGCTGGAGCGAAAATTTCCCGCGCAATATATTCCCAATAAGTCATAATTCTCCACCACGCTTCATCAAACACCACCTGCCAGCGGCACTCAGCGCTCCAATCGGGCGCATCCTGATGCTCGCGGATGCGGAAGCACCACACCACCTGACGGAAACGAATTGCCGATAGTTAAGCAGAGGCTGTGTGTGGGTGTGCGTGTGTGTGTGTGTGTGTGTGTGTGAGGGAGTATGCAAAGTATGTGAACGATGCTACCACTGCCAGCACACTCCGGTTGGTAGATCCGTGTGCAACGCGCCGATTAATTAAAATGGAATTGCTAATGAGGTATTCTCATATCGGATAAATTCGCTCGCATCCTACAATATCGTGGAGCGTCTGCATGCGGCCCTCTGCGTTGCACATTTTCCACCGTAGCGAGGCCGATTCCACGCTCGGTCTTTGATGCCCGCTCTGGAGGTTGTCACCGAAAATGCAGTTTTCCCCGGGTTTTCGAAAACCCATCAAAGTCAGACTTCCGGTTCCGCTTCCGCGATGCTGTCACACACCCACGGGAACATTCATGCTTTCCCCAGTCACGACTTTCCTCCCTCTGTCCTACCAGTGCAACTCCAGTGAGAAGCACTCTACGTCGTACGTTGGAAAAGCATAAAAAAGAACTAACCCAAAAACGCTATCCCTGACGTATTATCTATTGGGAGGGAAAAACCCAGGCAGCAGCACGTCAGCTCAAACGTGTATAATCCTTTCCCGGGAGCAAACAGTTGATGGTACGATTGTGAGTTAAATCAGGCGATACTGCTAGAAACCTCATGTTTGGCGTGGTTTTAGGACGCAAATTTAGACATCCGCACGACTCGTGATGCATTGTGTGGCAAATGCATGCAAAATGCAGTGACAGATACCGATCCTTGAGAGTGGCACTCTTGTTGGATTTTGTTTGCGATGGTTTTGCGTGTATATTGCCGTGTACCCAACATTCGCCGAGCTACAATAAAAAAGGAAGTATTTATAGAGCTGGTGCACCTTTATGATTAGTAAAAGTAAAATTGTTTTGACAAGTAATAACGAATGGACACGCTTTATTTTTGCATTTGGCAATGTTAGTTTGAAACACCTTTGTATAAACCATTTTTATGAGAGAAAGGCTGCATCTGGCTTGTAGTGAATTATTGTAGATTATACTATTAGTATCACACTAATGGTCCCAAGAACTAACGCAAAAGGACCAGCTACAAATATGTGTTAAGTGTCTTTATCACACGCTTGTCTACATGTTTAAATTAATGTGAGGCTCAAGATAACAACAGTATAGTCACAGAGACGTCAGCCAGTAACGGAACGAGTAAGGACTTTGCTAAATTCTATTATTAAATATTTATTGAAATTAAAAACAAAAGCCTCTTAGGCCGAAATCGACTTAGCAACATCTATAGCGGTAACTATGTTTCCGACCTTTGAAAGAAATCTTCCGAAAATCATTGTAGAATTAATAACTATTATTTTATTTTTGAACTCAAGAACCACGTTTATTATGATCTGAAAAAATATGTACGTCAAAGATGCCAGAAATGGTAGTCGAATAGTTTGCGTAGTTGTAGTGGAACATGACTTAAAAGAATGTGCTGTATGATAAATAATTTAGTGACAAATTTTTTAATTAACATATCAGTTCAAATAGTAGTTTATAGAAGCATTGTTGGATGCAAATTTCTAAGCTAAGCTACGTATTTATAATTTTGAGTTAAAAGTACATGAGTGATAATAACAACGCAAGGAAGCGTTTTACAAGCTTAAATGTAACAGAGTCTAGTTTGTTGAGAAATTGTTTGAAGCCATGTATGATACAGTATGTTTACTAATCATTGGATTAGTTGTTACAGTAAAAACATGCCACTATTCAGTTAAGATTTGAACGATCTCATTGAAGTTTATAGAAGAATGTTGTACTAAACAGAAGATTCTGGCTTTAGCAAAGGCTAATAGTGGATGATAGAACAAGCAAATTAAGCAGAGTTGGTACCCTGGGTTTCAAAAAGCTTCAAACATATTGTTTTATCCTAGAAAGTCTACATTTAAGTTCATATCCTGTAAGTTTTTTTTGTTGTACACCGGTTTTGAGAGGGTCTAGAACTCCATTCCTCGCTTTGTATAAAAGTATCATGAGTATCGCTCCCCCCCAAGGCCTCATACTTTCATTGTATAGTATTGAACTTCTTGAGAAGCCTTAGTCAGCATGTCACCCAACAAACACAGAAAGCTAGACCAAGTCATCCAGTGCTACAAATAAGGCAACAAACGCGGTTTTATTTTAATTTGAATACTTGGCGACAATCCAATCTTGGCCATAGTGGCCGTACCAGGTGGCTTACTTTCCTGAAATGCTGTTCCGTCAGACATTAGATGTGCTACGATACGAATACCGTTCCATCTAACAAGCAGGTTGATCTTTTGCCGCCTTCTATTGATTGATGCTTATCGGATGTAAATGAAATTATTTCAACCATCCTGCATATTGTCAACCGATCGGTTCTGTTTACGGTAATCGGTGACAAACGCATACACTCCTTCACTGGGGGGGACGTGATTTCTATCGATTCCCTATCGAATAGTTCGTGCAGTGTTGCATTGATGCTGATCTCATTAGATGTGACAATCGGCACTTGAAAGAGGTTCCGTTCCGTCGTACGGGTGACCTTGGGAGAAGATTGTTAACGATGAGTAATGAGGTGTGTTTAGATAGACTTCCTGTTTTGTGTTAAATGTGACTCACAAGAGCACTTGGTGTATGATTAAACCTACTGAAGAGTCATAAATACTAACCAATTGTGCTCTGTATTGATCGATGCTAACGATGCTTTACATCAGTGACAGTGTTTCAAATTATTAAATCCTCAAAAAAAACGATTCTACAATTAGCAAAACATTTGCTTTCCGACGACCAATCACTGTATTGCATCAGCATTAAAATAAATTATTCTCCATTCTAACTATGTTGCGGCACGTCAGAACCGTTCGCGTGCGTGTTGCTGATATGTTTGTCAATATCCAGCTCGCTGCTCCACTTAGCGCTGACGGATTGGTAATCGAATTTCCAAACCGCAAAAATGATTGTTGTCCGACGCGCCCATCGACCGGCGACCAGCGAGTTTTGCATACAGGAGCGGGAATTAAAATGCAACGAAAAAACCGAAAACCGAAAACCCACAATAGCGACGGCGAGCCATGGAAACAGTGGTTCTGATTATTGGACAATAATTCACTGCCTCGTTTTGATCGGACCTAGTGGCAGCAGCAGCAGCAGCAAGAGCCGTTGAAGTCCGTGCCAATCAAAGCCCTGCTCAATCTCCGGACAGTTCGTTTCATGCGAGCCGGAAAAATTCGGCCACTCCCGCAGGGAAATGCGGTTCCCCGGTGAGGTGGACTCGTGCATAAATTAGTTCACCGCACGGCCAACCCGCTTGGGAGGAAGTGAAGCACGATCGGCACTGGAGCTATTTTTAGTTTCTCCACAAACGTCGAATGTAATTGTCAATTATTGATGTCCTTTGGCGGTAACTCGGCATGCCGGTGGTGAAGCTTGTGCTGCTCGCCACTGTAAAACGACTGCGAAACAGTGAACTTTTTCCAGTGTGCAAAAAACAAAACAAACTGTCGACATGGACACACGGGGCATGGATCCAAGTGAGCTCCAGCGAACTTACGTCCAAGGGGTTTCCAGCAAGTCCACGCGCAGTCTGGATGTGGGTCAAGGAGCGCAGGAAACCGAAATCAACTTCAAAACCTAAATTGCATCGATTATTCGTCAGATTTCGGTAACCACCGCCCAGCGGGCTCCTTCGGCGCAGGCGGACGGGCTGCGGTGGCGATCTGCATCGGCTGCGCGGTCTGGTGCGCCACCGGGGTTACATTTTCATAACCAGAAGTCATTGAAGGGCTCGGTCCGTAATGGGGCGCTATTAAAGCCGGTAATGGAGAAAAGGCAATGCCTGTGGCCGTGGCATGGTGCAGAATAAAATCATGCACATTTTAATGAGCGCATACCACGAGAGGATGCAAATCGTGTCTTGGCACGCTGCCGCTGGATGAATCATTCGGTTAAGTAACGCCCTCCCACCCTGTAACGAGCTGTGCAAATCACGCGGAATGGTTTCAATCGACCTTTAACTGAGTGTGTGGTTTTTTTTGTGCTGCATCTTACAATTACTCTATGCAGATTTTGCATCACGTGTGATAAGTAAATAAATTTCTTTTTAAACGTGGGTCTTTTATTGCAGAAGAAATAAAACACTAAGCTTACGTGTACTACTCTATATTCATATGTGCAAGCGCACTTTAGACGAAATGTTCTTAGTTGGGTTATAGAAGGAAGTATCGATAGCTAAATAAGTATAAATGTTGACTTCGTTTGATTGTTTTTGGTTATGATTTTTCCGTGAAAATACTTTACACTTTCTTCAAACTTTTGAGAAAGAAAGAACCTGAAGATGTTCACTGGCACTCTTATGATATGACAACGCTGCTTTAAGGCAGTTGATTGTTAAAATACGATTAAATTCTTCTGCTTCTCTGGCACTACAACCTCAGAAGGTCTTGGGCCTGCTGCCTGCTATTTCTTGCTTTCCATGACTTGGTTTTACCCATAGCTGCATAGTCAGTCAAGAGGCGGTCTGTCGTGATTCGAACCCCGGTCCAGCCGAGTGAAGACCGGCGTCGCTATCGTATAAACCACCAGGCCACCCAATATATCATCAACAATTCGTCTATATAGCGAGAAGCGCTTCTCTGACCTGAATTCCGGAAACATGGGACAGTCTAGTTCCGAAATAAGGTTAATCTGCTCAAGTTATTCTTCTAATAAGCCGCGTCCTTTCATCAACTGCGTTGTGAAGAATTAGACCTTTTCATAAGGATGAGATTTCCATTATACTACTTATTAGCTCTTAGGGTGAAGATTTAAAGCGCCTACGGACCATAAGCCAACCTTTCCCATTTTTGTTGCCACTGCTATTGTCTGATCACCATTTCCACTGCTCTAGTCATTTAATAATTGTAGCCAGCGTCTCGATATTCAAAGTAACAGCGAGTTATCATCCGCGATTGTAATATGGAGAGGTATCATTCCCATATCCACACAACAGGAACCATGAGACACCTCCTGAGGGCCAGCAATAGACGTTGTACGCAACTTAGGCGACGCCGAGGTTCATAAGCATTTGTTTTGTGTTGCTTGGCGCATTGCCAATACGAAAGCTGCTATTTTGTATGTTACTGGAAAGGCTTAAAACCCTTGTAGCATCATTCACATACGCAGTCTACCTTGGGATTTTACCTCTACCAAGAGATTAAGATTGACTTAGGACAGCATATTTGAACTATTTATTAAGAAAAGTGTTAATATTGACACTTGCATTTCATTAGTCACATCTCGTCAATTGAAATGAACCAACAGGAAGGAAGACAACCATAACACAAATTTCAGATTAAGAAATATAGCCTTAAAGATATCTTTTAAGAACTTTCCAGAAAAATTTGAAGTCACAATTTTAAAAGGTAAGAGTTCTTATTCATACGCAGTAGAAATTTTTTAGACAATTTTTATTGTTGGACATTTGCATCATGGTTTGTTTGGATGGTTTGTTTTCTAAGAACTATTTCAATCGGTCTACATAGTTGTCGTCACAGCACAAATCAATTAATTGATCAATGGTTGAGCAGTATTCGATCTACAGTTTGTATTTCGTCAGACCACAAACATTCTTACAAACTGCAACACAGTTAAAACAACTCTTTTAAGATAATAATTATTTGTACTGCAATAAATACCAGATAATCTGAAGTCCTTTCCTACGTTTCAAGAATATGTCAATGTGCACAGAAGAACGTAATGTTGTACATATCTCACTATGTAACAGACCCTATCAATGAAGTTAACCAACATGAACACGAAAATCGTTGCATGCTCATATTAAGTCAAAATCCACCAGAAAATGCCGTTGCCGAGGGTGAATATTAATTTACAGTACTGAAATAAAAGCTTTTGTTTACCGGCGTACATCTGGGCAACGGTTTTCTGCTGTCATAATGCATTTGTACACTGAAAAACTCAATGAGACATTGATAGGGCGGCGGGCGCGGAACAACAATAACAAGAAAATTCTTATGATCAAACAACCGCGCTCAGTTCCCGCTTGGCTCTGCGTTTGAGTGTGTAGTATAGTCATCGTATCATATCAACCGGGAACTTTATGCACCGCAAAAGTCTTTCATCGACGCCGAGTGCCGAGGGCAGTAAGCGGATATGTTTTCCCCTATTTTGTGTGGATGTGTGATTTTTTTTTTGGGTTGATGCAGTTTTGCTCACAAACGCACAAAAGCGTTGCACACGGTGCGGTGGGTGGGTGCACACCATAGCCCGTACGCTCGGACACCCAACGATGCTTTCATTTTTGCAACATAATTTCAAAGCCACAGGAACGCGCCACAGTACAGTAAGCTTCCAAAATGAGTTCGCCAGCGTGAGTTGTGCTCTGTTTCGGGCTGGGTTTTTTTTGTTGACCGAGGCGTTGTGTGCTGCCAGTTGCCAGGTCCTGTCGCAGTTTTTTGTTTGCTGCTATTTTTCGTTTAATAAATCCAGATACGTCACTCTTCTCTATTCACTTTCATGTTAACGTTTCGTTGAGACTGTATTTTAACACAGCTTCCCGAAGGTTGGATTTTTTGTTTTGCTGTCTCACTTTGTGTGCATCCGAGGGTCTTATTTTGTACGTCCGGAAACCATCAAATAGTAGCGAGATTCGCGCACCCAGTGTTGGTCCGCTCTAGGCCTTTTGTTTTCCCCGAAACTGTAGCCGAATAACATGGTGAAACAGTGCATTGCGCTTTGTTGTTTTTTGTTGAGACTATCTGAATGCGTGTGTAAGCTCATACACGGCCCATTCCGAGCTTACCGAAATCAGTTCGCGGCCCGTGCGCAGATGAATGATGCTTTCAATTTTAATGAACCATCCACCATTGGCAGTTTGCATGACAGGCGGCATATCAGATTTGCATTTTCTCTCCTATGATGTATGTCGGGTGCTTTACACTTTTTTTTTCTCCTTCCAACTTGGGAGACTTGGGCACGAACTAACGGACGCTTTTTTCAGGCACAAAAATGCTAACTGCACTTTCCTGCCAAAGGAGAACACACGCCCGGATGGAACTTTATTTGTGAAGCTCGGTCAGATTTTTATGATACACATCTGTCAGACTATTGACAGAGAGCTATTTTCGTTCGTGATGCGGATACCCTTTTTGGTGTGTTTCGAGTCATTGTTTTGTATCAGCTAGGCTGAAGTTTCACCGGAGTGGGTCTCGATTTATAGCTGCATGACCTTTGCCAATGTAGGCAACGCGTTTGGCGCAAAACCCGAGCAAGCGTCATAAAAACAAACTATTCAATTATTCAATTGCTTTCCGTTTGAATAAGATATCATTCTAATTTATTTTCCCTCAACTCTCCGGCCACTGAAAGCGCACAGCGCGGAAGATGTGGGCCGAAGTGAACAGTCCTCGCAATAAACCTCGTGCTCAAGAACTAATGCTCGGTCAGTTGGGAGATGCATCACGGACGAGAGACAAGGGTTGCATACACTTCCTTCGTATCGAAGAGAATGCATTACTCCACGCCACCCATCGCCGTCTCTTCATCTCGTTGGTGAGCAGCTAAGGTCCAACTTCAAAACCCCAACTCCCATCCATTTCTGCTTAGCCGTCGTGTTGAGTTTTCGCATTTGATTCGATCATTTTACGGTGATACGAAGATTTCCGCTCGCTTCCACATATATCCCTGGCAAAATGGCACACTACATCTAATCACGACCTTTCCCACATCTGCCCATGGCTGTTCGGGTCGGACAGCCAGTCTCGACCGGTACCATCGCTGCCTTCTGCCGGGGACTACCGGAATTAGATTTATCGTACGTATAATTCTAGCATTTTACGATCTTTTTATTTAATTAAATTTTAAAATAAATTTAATCATATTGCTGCACTCCACATTTGCCATCATCGCGTACGTTCTCTTCTGGGTGCTGGCAGGATCTTCCATCGAGTGAGGCGGATGTTCCGAGTGGTGCCGAACTGCATCGTACGCTTGCAAGTGGAATATGTTCGATTGTTTGACGTATGCGCTTCGGAGCAAATTCGATTACCGTGTCGTTTTGCTGCCGGTACTGGAGCACTGGTGCACTCCGGTTTGGAGTGGTCACGTCAACGTGCAGCGTCGTGAGTCATTGCGTCGTAAAACATGGGAAAATATTGCTATCCACTGATTGACAAACGATACGTGCGTTTCTAGACCGTTGGAGCAGGGTTGATTTGTTGCTTGATTGGAAATATTTTATGTAACATGGGAAAGCATTAGAATTATTTTGAGAAAGATATTATACCTAGAATATTTGGTTACAAAACTATAAATATAGAAAAATACTGACAATTTGATCATGAACTTCAAACTCCTCCCTAACAAAGCAATTGCCAGCTTATTATGCAAATTGTAACCTTCCCGATGCAGATTTTTTAATCACCGCACGGTACTGATTTAAATGCAAATTTAGTCCGATTCAAGAATGTAAACAATCGAAAATGACACGATCACAGAATCGGGGTTGTACCCTAGAATCTAATTTTCAGCGAACGTGAACGAACCTAAACGATGTATGACGCCTGATGCTAAAGACCAACAGCAACAATGCTGACTGCAGTGATAATGTGGTTTACAACGATTTTAGCATTTCCGCACCCATTTCGCAAGGCTTTAAAGACTGTTGTGTAGTGAGTTACGATTTGATGCTTTGGCTTTGAATATTATTTTGTTACCACCAAAAATTCTACTTCTACTCATAACTTATTAAAAAATAATTTCTTAATCAATATTAAGTACTATTTTTAATAATTTCACCAACAATTTATCAATGATTTTAGTAATTGTAGAGCAAATGCAGCAATCACTAAAAGTCTCTGCAATTTAAGTAGCAAAACAGCTGGGTAGCTGGTAGGTTTTGTTTGGTTAAGAAATATTTTTTAGCTACTTCACATGAACAGTGGGCATTTTTTGAACAAATGTAGGGATATAAAAGTCTCTTTGTTTTTAAGGTTATTATTGTTTTTTAAAAGGAAATACTTTATAATAGGTTTCATGAGTGGCCAATAAGGCATTATAACATAACCAGATTTAAAAAACCAAGCACAGAAAACCTAATCAATTCACGTAACATGTAAACAAGTTTACTAGAAGTAACATACTTCTAGTTTCTCTAAAGATTTCGTTAGTTCGCCAGATAAGTAAGTGAGTGAGTAATGAAGTAAATAGTTAAAAATACTTTTCGTACATTAATTGCATATTTTAAAGCACATTTTGCAATACAAAAATAGTATTGAAGCAAAATTTTTGTTTCGAACATTCTGCCAAAAGTAGATAAAATTCAAGTTTTGTATTTTTCACATTATTTCATATAAAACATGTCCGAATCACGTCCGAATGTATGTCAAAAAATTCTTAAATAGTTTAACTACCAAAATTATATCATTTCAAAACTATAGACAATAACATGGGAGTTCCTATTTTCATTTTAAACTTGTTGAACCTGCTGACATGCATCGAGGTCTTTTCTTGTTAGTAGCACTGACTAATGATGTTTTAACAAAGATGTAATATCCGCATTTATTTTTGATAGACCTTTACTCTTATTACAATTTATTTTCACAATCGTCGTCTCTTGTTTACGTTTTAAATTCTCACAACCAATACGTTTCAATTAAAGCTTGATATAACATTTTTAATACATGTCTTTTATCAAATTTCTATTTTAACACTATTATAAAAAAAATCTTCTGAGGCGCACGGATTAAAAACACATGACTGAATGACTTCAAACCTACCTAAGAAGAGTTTTTCCGTAGCTCAAGTAGAGTTCAGGACTTCTTTTTCTTTGGAGTTTTATTCGTTCTTACCATTTGACCACGTTGGTTGGGTGGTAGTCGGGATGGGTGGTCATCCTGCTTAGTGCTACTGCTTGGCGTGCTTTTACGATGGTCACTTTTCTCGCACGTTGTTGCTTTGCTCCGTCATTGAAAAGCACCAATCCACTCCAATTTTCTTGTTCCCTGTCTTGGCATCACCGACTGGGCGACTGTTTTTCATGCCCCAGCACCTTTCTATAGCTACCGAACTGTAGCAGGAGAAGGTTTTTGCCACGGTGGCGGTAGAAGATTGTTCTTCAACGTCTTTTTTACTCACTTCTGACCATCCAGCTCGTTTGCTCGCGCTCTCTTGTGAAAGGATTGTCAACAAACAGGAAACTGACCGATAGCTTCATGGTCCTTTGCTGCACATTCGCACCACTAGCGTTCAATACACTTATGAGCAAACACATACACACGTGGATTTTAACACAAACACACACGCAAACGTGAGCAAAAGCGTCACCATATCGGGTAATACCTTTTCGACACTTCATGGGATGTCAATCAATCAGCTTTAATGCATTATTTATTATCCTTTTCCTGTCGTCGGGCGCTGACAACGGTGTAGCAAAAAAAAACCCACCCCGAGTTTTGCCCGGGAAAACAGCACTCACTTGAATGTCCGGTGTTAGGTCGCC
>KZ063310.1:12111-38703 GCA_002091835.1 Anopheles maculatus
CCATCTGCACGGACTGAAGCAAAATAAGAGCAATCTAAAGTACTCCGTCAAAGCATAGAAGAGTTTCATTAGCTGCAAAGTCGCCTAGCTGCAAAAATTCTCAGAAGTTCCAGCCGAGCCGAGATAATATTTCCGGGAAAGAAAATGCAATCAATTATTCTCCGAACATTTCAAAATGACATGCACATCATGCACAGACCTCACCGCACCCATTAAACAGCAGCTCACTATCACAATCGGTAAGTCGGTCTCAATATCCGGCCCATTCACTGGGGTGGAAAAACATTCATCAGCATCAGTGCATCAAACCATCGATAGTGGTACGTGTCCGTGAGCCAGAGAGGGAACCATGAGCCGGCATACTAAACGAGCGCAACGAATGTTACACTACCGGCAGCAATGATTGCCATCCGTCTGACTAGACATGCCCAAAAAATAATCTTCATCCTGCTCATCCAGTTTCCGCCTGGCTGTCTGTCTGACTCTTCCCAGCTTCATTTATTTTTTTTTTGTCACTCACTCTCTCTCGAAACAAACAAGCTTTCAGTTCGTGGTTCACTTACATAGATGCAATCTTTTTATCGTACACCTTGCCAGATGCTGTTGCTGCACTTTCATTCGAGCCGTGTTGTATGCAAATGCTGTACTTGCTGTACTTGTCCACCGACACAGGACACAGAGTATCAGGACAATATCGGCATGGAATGAGTACATCAGACAGGATCAGGTTAGGCTTTTAGCCAATGTACTCCACCAGTGGCGGGAAGATGCACACTCCCCAACACCCAAAAATCCCCCAAACGACACAACACGAAAAAACCCTTTCTGGGGTGAACATGAAAGCGGAAGCAACCCCCCCCCCCACGGCTCCGAGAGAGACAAAAAAAACACGTTGGGTATTTTGGAAGATTAAAAGCACACTCACCTTAAGCATTGGATAGGTTCCACCGGATACACAGGCGTACGCGGTGCTGCTGGTGGGGATCTCTGTTTATCTACGGGCACATTTCCACACAGCATCTCTTGCTCGCACTCTCCTCGGTGAAAGGTGCTCCTGCAGCCTGTATGTCGGCTTTAAAACACGCCCAACCGAAGGGCCAAAGCCTCCCGCAAGTTGAACGAAATTAAGTACCATTTTGTTTCCGACTTTTCCACCCGAATAACTGTTTGCTCGCTTAAGCACCTCTTTTTCCACCTTGAATTTTTGTTTGCCTTTTTTCACACACACACTATTCGCACTGCAGCACTGCATGATGTCATTAACATCGCACACAAACACACAGCAGAAGAAGAAGAAGCAACCAACCCCGGCACACAACAAATGCTTTCGTACGGTGGTACGAACCATACAAAAGAGCGAAAAGGAAAAACAACACCAAAAACCTGTTTCGGAAGCAGGCGTTCGGGGGCTTCCGAGAGCTTCGCCGGAGCTTTTTGCATTAATTATGTTTCCGGGCCCGTGCACAAAAACATTAAAATTATATAGCAACCCGATGCACCCGAAGATGGGGTGGAGATTTTCCGGTTTTTTTTTTTTTTTGTTGTTCGGACTCGGAGGAAAAGCGAAAGAGAGCGACCAGAAACCAAAACACATTTCAACCGAAACCACGCAAAAACACAAGCACACAAGAAGCGAGTGGCTCGAGATGCGAAAAACGCATCAACTTTTCCCGAAACCCCCATCCCCCCCACAAGCGCCCCCTTTCCTGTTTTAGAAGCGTGGGGTGTTGCGATTTTCCTTTTCGGTTGGCCACTTTTCCGCTCGACACTGACGTCCCTTTTTGCTCGGGACGGTGTTGTGTTTTTGTGTGCATCCCGTGGATGTGATTTTCCCCGGCTTCAGCCTCCCCCAAGTTACCTCATTTTTCAATGGTCAAATGCCGGGCTTTTTGTTTTCCATTCCCCTATCAACATACGGCTTTTGTTTTTTTTTTTTTTTTGTACGGTTGGTATGTTTACTTCGGTGTTTTTCCCCCAAAAAAGGAGCTAGTTTTGTTTTGCCTCACTTCTCGGAAGAGTTTTCCACACCAGTTCTCGGTAGGCGAAAGGAGGGGGGGGGGGGGGGGGAAATTTTAATGCTCGCCTCCCCCCGAAGGCAAGAAACAACAAATAACAAAACAGCGAGCATTTTCCCTTTTGCTTGCTCTCGGGATGCAGTTTTTACCTGGAGTTGTGCTTTTTTTTTTGTTTTCCACCGATTTTATCCTTTCCCTTGTTGTTTTTTTCCCCCCAAACCTCGGCAATCTCGAACATCCCTCTCGAAAAGGCTTAAGATGAAATAGGGCGGCTACTTTCCGGCCCCAAAAGCTGCTTCATTTTTGCTTCCAGCACCGGGAAACCATTCCGAAACACGTATCGGGTCGGGCTTTCCGTACCGGGTTTAAAGACGCTTTTTCCGGGGGGCTTTCCTTTACAGGCTTTCGCGTTAAATTATTCTGTCGGTCGATCGGCATAGGTTAGCCTTTTTTGCGTGTGCGTGTGCGTATGTGTGCGGAGGGAACAGCGAGAAGGTTCCGATTTTTGATCCAATGCTCCGGAAAAATCTCTCACCGACACGGCTAGCTCTCGTTTTCGAATTTGCGAATTATGCTATCACGGTGGCCCTATCCCTCGCGTATACCGTTCACCCATTCTCTCCTGCTCTTTTGTTTCGTTTGACCGTGTATGCAGCACAACACTTCATCAAGTGTTACCCATCAACGAGCATTATTAGTGTAACGATAACGAACGCATTACTCTAAACTACGATAAAGTTGACACAAACGATTAGGACACCTTTTTGCTATTTTTCCGTGCAGCTCGTTCACTCGTCACGAAATTGCGTTCACGTTTTTTTCGGCCCTTGTTCCCAGGGATGGCGTACTCGGGAAAATTTCCGGAAACCCCGTACTACCGGGTGGCGAAAGAACCGCACGAAACACGATACCCGGAACAGGAAAAGTACGTCTGACCTGGTTCTCGGTTGCACGGTGACTGATTCAATGCCAGCTGCCCCATCACGGACGAAAGCGCCCTTGCGTACGGGTGGCCGGCCCACTGGTTGAGGGTGGTAATGTCTTCAAAACATCAAACACGGCCTACTCGTTGAGAGAGAGAGTGCGTGCGCGCGAGAGAGAGAGAGAGAGTGACGATACAGGAAACGTTTCCGGAAGAGAAAATGCATGCCGAGAGAGCGAGAGCACGATTCAGAGAGTAACTCCTAAACTTTTTGCTCGATAGCACTCGAAACCGGGTACGGAAAATTCAACACACACGTACACCGTGCGAAGATTCCGATGGGCGCGGAGCACAAACCGCTCTCTCCAGTGCATCGTACGGTTGCAGCTTTTCCTGCATCCCTTTAAAACACCGTGAAAACAGGAACAACGTTACGGAAGCTGCCCTCTTTCTTTCCCTCTCTCGCTCTTGCTCTCTCTCTCTCTCTATCGCTCATCTTCGTTTCGGTTAGTTCGCTCAGAGTAATAGAACGGGCGCTTCCTGTTTTCCGAGAGCGCAGACGCGCTAGACCCAGTTGCACAGATTTTTTCCCCATGCAGCGTTCCCGACACTCCTCTGTGGCCTCGAAATCCGGCAAAACATCGAGTTTGTGGCTGTTGGTGTTGGTACGGGACTGCATCCTTCCGGGTTACACACACACACACACACACACACACACACACACCGATGTGCTGACCTCCTTTGCCGGGAGCACTCACGGCGTGACCGGCGCCTCCGCTGTCAGGATGCACCTGAGCCGTGAGAATGTTTTGCTATTTTTTATGCACACCGTCGTTGGAACTCACGTGGGCAACTCACCGCTAGCACCACTCACGAGTGCCGTGTGCCGTGCGGTAAGTGAATGAAAATGTTTGGTCGGAAAAGAAACTTCAGTGTAGTAAGATGCTGCTGTTGCGCGTGCTGTCCGGGATACTCAGTGCAGTGTTGCCAGATTTGAAGATTTGCTTTTACGATTTAAATATTGTAGCTGTTGATGATTATATTTTGCTTTCGGGATGTTGCGTAGCTCATGCGACAGATTCATATAGTTATGTGCTCAATTTGTTTCATTTTTAAACATTCGTTGTTCGTGGATTCTTTCTCTTCCTTCTTTCTTCTTCGTGGTTTCTTTCTCTGCCTTCTTTTCATTGTTCGTCTCGTTTATCTTTTCGTTCATCTTTTTAATACTTGTTTATTTTTTCTTTTCATTTTGTTTCCATCTTTTTCTTCCTTTCACCTTGTTCTGCTATTTTTTTCCTTTTCTTATACTTCATTTTCGTTTGATTTTCTTTTTACTTTTTTGTAGTTGTTCTGCTACTTCTTTTTTTCTATCCTTTTTGTGTTTGTTGCTTTCGCCTTTTCATCTTTCCCTTTTTCTCTACTTCATGATCTTCTTGGTTTTCTTTTTCTACGTCATTTACTCCGCCTCATTGATTTTTATTCTGTTTCTTTCCTGTATTACATTTCACGGCGTCTAGCCGAGAAAAAGATATATAAGCGAAAATAAGAAAAAAGAGAGAGAGAATGAGAGAGCATGAGAGAGAGAGAGAGAGAATGTGAGCGAGCGAGAGTTTAAAAGAGAGCGAGAGCAGGAGAGAAAGAAAAAGAGAGAGCGAGAGAGAGAAAGAAACAGAGAGAAATGGGAAGAAAGAGGGGGAGAGAGAGAGAGAGAAAATGAGAGAGAATGGCAGAGAATGAGAAAAAGAATGAGAACGAATGGATGAGAAGGAGAATGTCACATGGGATTATTTTAGTATGCTCGAAAACATTCACGAAAACATGCACGAAAGTACGAAAAAAAGAGGCTCAAAAAATGTCACATGGGATTTCTTTAGAATGCTCTGAAACATTCACGAAAACATGCATGAAAGTACGAAAAAAATGAGGCCCCAAATTGTCACATGGGATTATTTATGCATGATCGAAAACATTTACGAAAACATGCACGAAAGTACGAAAAAAATGGGGCTAGAAAAATGTCACCTGGGATTTTTATGGCATGCTCGAAATCATTCACGAAAACATGCTCGAAAGTACGAAAAAAATGGGGATCGAAAAATTTCCCAATTCCCAGCTAGCAAATTCGCAAAAATCCCAATAAGCAATTCCCAGCGTGAAAATCCCAAATTCCAGCTAGCAATTTCGCAAAAATCCCAAAAAGGAATTCCAAGCAAGAAAATTTTCTCTCTCATGTTCTCATTCTCTTTCTCTCTCTCTCTCTCATTTTCTCTCTCTCTCTCATATTCTCTCTCTCATTTTTTCTCTCTCTCTCTCTTTCTCTCTCTCTCTCTTTCTCTTTTCAATTCTCTCTTTCTCTCTATCTCTCTCCTTCTCTCTCTCTCTTTCTCTCTCTCATTCTCTCTCACTCTCTCGCATTCTCTCGTATTCTTGCTCATTCTCTTTCATTCCCTCTCGTTCTCTCTCGTGCTCGCTCTTACTCTTTCTGTCTCGCTTTCTTTCTCCCTCATTTTCTCGACTCCTTTTTTTCTTCTTCTTCCCAACTTCGATTACACAATTTATCAGAATGTTTTACACAATTACAGGATGTACATAGGTCGAGCCGGATTCAGTTTTCGCCGTCACGGTAACTTCTGTAAAGTCGATTTTGACAGAAAAGCCATGGAATATTCCACCCAAAGGTAAACAGTGTAATAGGCCTATTTGTGTGCCGAATGTTGACAGCTAGAAATGAAGTTTACAAAACACTCATCTTATTTGACAACTACCTGTCATTTTGTCTCAAACACACTTGGCAAGCTGTGATTTTCCATGTACTGGCTTGCTAGTTCGATAATTAATAGAGTTGATCGACACGGAAGACTAGACTTATTGTTACCGCATAGTTGGATAGTCAGTCCTCACTATGTGTGAAGACCGGCGCCGCTGCCGTATCTACCACCGCCCCTTAGTTTGTATTATAATCACATTAAAAATATAGTTTTAGAAGCAAACAGGTTGAAACGGGCTCGATTGTGTCCTTCTACACTGACCCAAAACTAAATCAAGTAATACCCACATACGAAAGCCCAAACTAGAAAACGTGTCAAATAACACTACCATCGAACCAAATGCATCTTAATGCAATGTCGCGTGCTGCCGAATGGACACGTGTTTCAGCATCATCAACATGAAGTTTCATCATCATGATCAGCGCCACCATGCGCCGAATCTACGATTGGTTATCTGCTGCGTGCCTTCCGTGCATGTATTGAGGCGCCATGCAACGCCATTATTTATAGCCATCACCATCGGCTTGACAGGAAATTGATTAGCTTGAAGAAATTTTTGGCACATGTATACTGTATTTCACCTCCATCGCGACCACCACTGCTACGCCCCGGTGACGGAGTGTTTGTGTTTGTGTTGTGGCGCGGTTTCGAGGCCGCGAAACTAGCCAAATCATCTGTTTTCGGCAGTGCACCGTGCTCCCGGGGACAGTTTAATTAGTTTTCTCCGGTAGATTCGGCACCGATGCTGAACGTGGCAAACAGTGGTTCGAATGTTTTTTTTTTTTTCGATGCTATCAAGACCGATCAGTGGGTGGATGATGAATAAGGATTCTGTTTTTAGTAAAAAGCTTTTTATATTTTTGTTACGTTTTAGCAAGAAAACTATTTTGGAAAGTGTTTCGTGCCAGCGAAAACATTCTTTTCTTCAAGTAGCAACACAAACAAATTCAATTCTTCGAACCAATTTCATCAGTGTGGTTGCGTACAAACTAGCAACCAGTAATCAATTCTTCGAATTGCAACGAAACAGCACCTTGAAAGGGCATGCCCTCGCACCATTTTCACTTTTTTTGTTTTAATTTTACATTTCTTTGCACGAAATACGTGAAAAGTGTAACATTAAGGATAAGGAAAATGGTGGGCAAAAAGATTCGCTACCGAAAAACATTAACACAGAGCACAAAGCACTGGAATTTACCTGACCTGCGGGCAGGCGAGCGAAATGTGTACTTTTGGTTTGTTTTCCCTCGTAAACAGCCAAAGCACGAAGCAGAATAAAACGAAAGATGCTTCGGCAAATTTGTAACGAATGGGTGAAAGAATGCTTTTGTTCCTGGTTTTCCGGGGCATTGGCGCTGTTCATCTTGGTGCTTTTTCAGTGTTCCGTTTTACACCGTTCACCATTTCATCGATAAAGCGTGCAACTCAATTCTATTACTTGCTTCACTCATCACCTTAGCCTTTTATTGTCACTTTCGGTAATGGGATGGCGACAGTGGGTCCGAACGGCTCAATGAAACTGGAGCCAACATCGAGCAGATCGGGGATAGCTTTGCCTGAAAAACTGTTAAAGGTTCTATTTGGTGCAGTAGATTTATGCGGGAAATTGTTAACAAAAATAGTTTTAACAGCAAAAATAAATAGTCGCAATGTTTAAAATAATCCTTCTGTTTAATTTTAACAAAAAAAACATTCCTAGATTGTTTAAATTTGTGTGTTATTATAAACCATGCAAGTTCGCAACTACAGGGTGAGATGAAAAAGCTGCAACAAAATTGCGATTACTGTCATTTGTGAACCGTTCGTCTGACAGCTGTCAAATTTCTTCCAATTACTTTGTGATTGAATGAATCGATGCCTTGTGATTGGAATCTCTTCATCATCTACCCCATATACAAGAAGGGAGATAGGCTAGAGTGCAGCAACTACAGGGGTATTACGGTGTTGAATACCGCCTACAAGATTTTCTCCTTAATAATACAAGACAGACTTGTCCCATTCGTTGAAGAGATAGTTGGAAACTATCAAAGAGGATTCCGAAACGGAAAATCATCCACTGACCAGATATTCACCATGCGGCAAATCTTGGAGAAGATGGCGGAACACTCCTACCATCTCTTCATTGATTTTAAAGCCGCATACGATAGCATAGCCAGGGTAAAACTGTACGACGCAATGAGTTCATTTGGAATCCCGGCCAAGCTTACCAGGCTTGTACGTATGACGATGACCAACATCACATGCCAGGTGAAGGTGGATGGAAAACTCTCAGGGCCCTTTGCTACCACCAAGTATCTGCGCCAGAGAGACGGGCTTGCTTGCCTCCTATTCAATCTGGCGGGCCATCCGAGACTCGGAGGTGGAAACTTCGGGGACCATCTTCTATAAGTCACTCCAGATCTTGGCATACGCTGATGACATAGACATCATTGGTTTGAGGCTCTCCTATGTAGCAGAAGCTTACCAAAGGATCGAGCATGCGGCACTGAACCTCGGGTTGGAGATCAACGAGGCAAAAACCAAAATGATGGTGGCACCACCAGCGGCCCTGCTAACAAACACTGATTTACGCAGGGGTGATGTACAGATAGGTGATCGCACCTTCGAAGTCGTCCAAAACTTCACCTATCTGGGTTCAAAAGTCAGCACCGACAACAACATAGACGTTGAGTTGCGCGCAAGGGTGCTGGCTGCCAACCGGTCATACTACAGCCTGAGGAAACTTCTCCACTCAAAATACCTGTCGCGACGGACGAAGCTGGGACTGTACAAAACCTTTATAGTCCCAGTACTCACATACGCCTCTGAGACATAGACTCTGTCCAAAAGTAAGACTTTGTCCTGCTAAGTAAGTAAGTAAGTACAGTTTAAATTTCAACTCATGCTCTCTATTCAAATATCGTATCACAAAACAAGGCACAATGGTTGATCAATTTGACGAGAGAAGCATATTGGTTTTCATGTTTATTTCTTTCACTTCCACACATAATAAATACGTCTCCGAAAAAGCGGAAAAATTCCAACAATTCTAAACCACGCTCGTGTCACCGTCCGAAGTCGCCGTACCATTGTCTATTGCCATACAAATGGAGACATGATTTATGGCGCGCGGGCGCGCTTTTCCCTACCGAACCCAGCCACGGATTGTAAATTGAAACATCAATTAATTTGCGTCACACAGCAAATGATTCCTGTCCGAATGCGTTTCTGCGCGATGACAGCTATAGCTCGGTGGAAATAAAAAGCATTAGTGGCAAAATATGAGTGTGGAAATTCGAACGAATAAGTGTATTCGGTGGAAAAGTATTGCACTCTGTGTGATTATATGCTGCAAAGGTTTGGTAAAATTGACGCTTTTTAATGGTTTTTTATAGCAAAATATTGTGCAATAATTGCTATACTTTACACCAAACCATGTGTCATGGTGGCGGTGGGCAAAAGTCCGACAGGCAAAAGAATGCGTAGCATTTAACTTCATCAACCTGATCACAAACAGACACAAACCCGAAGCGGGCAGGACATTCCAACTGTGCCGGGGGGTCAGGGAAAAAGGTCCTTTTCCTCCACGAGTGGTTATGCGTGTGTGTGTGTGTGTGTGTGTGTGTGCTTTGGAAAACAACCGTTGCGCCATTTGGAGCGGGCGAGTTCTAATTTTTCCTTCTGCCACTTGCAGCCCGACAACGAGAATACTCATCTGCCGCGCGCGCGATTACGATTTCCCGTGCTGCGTTCGCAGCAGCAGCATCCGGGGGATGAAAAAAGCGCTAAACACTTTGTCGAGAAGCCATTTTTCATCCCCATCGTCACCCGTCAGCGTGTGACGTCGGTCGGTTTTGGACGGCCCATTCCTGCCAACGGATTACGGCTAATGTTGACGGGTTGAGCTGAATATGACGGTAATTAATTTCATGTGTAGTGTTCGTTCACTTTTTTTTTTTGCACCCCCCGTCCTTGTCTCTCTCGCTGCTTTCTACCCCTCCGGAGCAAACGTTTCCTTCCGGGAAAAAGGTTTCGAGCCAAGCCGAGCGTACGAAAACTAAGGATGCCAGATGCGTAATCAGGAATGCGTCACTTGTCTTGGGAAACGTTTTATAAAAATATGGGAGAGAAGAAAAAATGGGGGGAAGGAGGAAGGAAAGGGAGTAGGAGGTGGAACAATTTCCCTTTTTTCCTTTTGTCCAGCACAAAGAAATGCTAAAGATAGCGCGTGATCGTGCCCCCTACCAGAAGCATGCCTAACCGGATGGATGCCGGGGTGGAAATAATTAGGAAAAATCAGCTTCAGTGCGTTCACGGTACTTGAGGGGAAAAATCCACCCCCACTCAAGTGCCCTAACGAACCCCCTGCAAACCGGACACACCATACCTTACTGCAGGAAAAAAATGGCGCCCCGGTGGTCCCAGTATCACCACCACAAATAGATAAAACTAGTTCCACAACGCAACGCGCTTTCCGGACGCTTCCCGGCAGACGCTTTTCCGGGCAACGCTTTTCACATTCGAGCGCGTGATAAGTGCGGTGCATTGTGCATTTGTCACCACGGCAACCACCTACTAATACCATCGGCAGCAGCACCAGGCATGGCATTGGCGGCGGTTGATTGCTATCTTGCGCTCCACCAACAACCGCCCAAGGGTGCTTAACGGCTTCAGCGCCGTTTGTACAACCCTCGAGAGTTCTTTTTAATTCATTTTAAATTACCTGCGGTTATTTACTGACTGTCTGTGTGCTGTGCTTCTTCCGTTTTTTTCCAGAGCAAAGTGTGCAGCGGTAACTCCTTTTTTCCTTTCCCCCTTTTTTTTAAGTTGCGTTATATTTTTCTAGCAGGCAAAGCGCGTGGCTTATAGTTTTGCGTGACAGTCCAGACTGTTTTCGGTCTTCCGTGTCTCTCTCTCTCTCTCTCTCGCGCGCGCTATGTGTGGTAGCATACAGATGGTGATAATTAAAAGCGGTGCCGTTTATCTTGGCCGGATTTGCACCGTACACCAAGCCGATGGAATATCGGAAGCAGTAGCGCAGAAGGATAAAGTCAACAGGAGCTGGGACGGATGGTGACCAACGCGGTGCCAACGGTTTGACATTCAGTCTGTAGAAATGCGGTCTGCGGACTGTTGACTGAAGGATATGATTAAGGTAAAGTGTTTCCGGGACAGGTGATTTAATAAAATGAGGCAAAAGTTTGGTTAGCCGCGTACGGATCATTTACTCAAACCAAACGTGGTAAGGTAAGTGGGCTAGGAAGATTTATGCGAATTGTTTGGATATGTTCTCCGGTAGACTCAGATTCAACGAAATATGAAGTTAAGAAAAAACGGAACAACAGTAGTTACACTTCTAGTATCTTCTCATATACATAGAGAGCTCTTGTGGAGCACCGGCCATGTTTTGTAAGACTGGCCACCAATGGCAATCATCAGGGAGATTGGCTAGCCTACCTTCTTTCACGACCTCTTATAGGTCATACCTGCCATTTCTGGCTTACTAGACTTATTGTTACCGCACAGTTGGATAGTCAGTCCTGACTATCTTGAAACTTGAACCCGCAGTCCTGCTGTGTGAAGACCGGCGCCGCTGTCGCATCTTCCACCGGGCTCGCCTATCTTATCTTCTATCTGCCCCTAAAGAGGCTCATCCGAAATGGAGACGTGGATATTTTGGGAACAATCTGCTATCAGTCAATCTAGTTCTTGGCATACACTGACGATACAGACATCATTGGTTTGACAGCGGTCCTATGAAGCAAAAGCTTACCAAAGGATCGAGCAAGTGACTCTCACCTTCGGGTTCATAAATACTGACTTATACACACTGGTGATGTTCATGTCGCATCTTCGAAGTCATCCAAAACTTCAGCTATCTGGGGTCAAAAGTCAGCACCGACAACAACATAGACCTTGAATGCTTCTTCACTCAAAATACCTGTCGCAACGGACGAAACTGAGACTGAATAGAACCTTTGTATTCCTAGTCTCTCACATACGCCTCTGAGTCATGGACTCTGTCCAAAACTGACGAAACCCTCTTAGCCGCGTTCGAGAGGAAGATGTTCAGAAGAATTTTTGGGGATTTCGTATGTGTGGAAGGACAATGGAGGAGCCGCTACAATGACGAGCTCTACGAGCTGTACGGTGGACTCACCATCGTGCAGCGAATTAGGCTCGCCAGGCTCCGGTGGGCTGGTCATGTCATGAGAATGGCACCGGAGAACCCAGCCCGTAAAGTCCTTTTAGGCCGTCCACATATACAGAGGAAGCGTGGTAGGCCCATACTGAGATGGAGTGATGGCGTTGATGCGTCCGCCAGAACGGCCGGGATAATGGATTGGCAGCAGGAAATCGAGGAATGTTGCAGCAGACCAAGACCGCGAAGCGTTTATAGCGCCTTATAAATAAGTAAGTACGCAGGTTAAAAAATCAAATTAATTTCAATAAAATTACATTAGAAAGTTATTGATTATTAATTAAAGAGCAAGAATTTTAAAACAAAAATTATATTGGTTTGACAAATTTTGCGATTTAAGGAGCTTTAAGCCTGAGCAAAGAATATCATTGATGCTATAATGATGCCATAATTTGGCTTGTAGCTCACAAACAAATTGGAAATGCGTGGTAAATTATAGAAAAAAAATTAGAAGAATGTATTTTATGATTCTTTACAACAAACTAGAACATCTTGTTCATCTATCTCATAAATAATAGCATAACAACATTTAAAGCTTAATGATACATTGAATAAAAATTACTTTCAATGTTAAGTTCGATATAACAAACAAAGTAACAATCATCAGAAGCGGTATTAATATAAAAAAAAAAGAAACTATTTGAAATAACGAAAGCTCTACTCAGGAAATATAAATACGTAAATGAGCCCATTTTATCCTAGAAATAGCTTATAAAAAAACATTCAACCAAAGCAAAGCGCAAACCATCCGCGGGTACGCTGTCAAATATTTCGCTCACTTAGCAACCTATCGCACAAACCCAATCCCGTACATGACGTGCAAAGGCTGGGCCGTAGAATATTTACAACCCCATAATATCCTGTCTTGTTGGCTGTCGTGTTGTTCGCGAACGGTCAAGTATTTCCAATTTTCCATTTTCCGTCCGCTTTTTTTTTTTTGTGTGATTATTTTAGTATTTACCTGCGTCTCTCCGGGACAACGATATTTATATTTTTATTTGCGCCACCTCACGTCCTTTACCGTGTTTCCCGTTCCTGCTTTCTTTCCTCGCTTGGGAAAATATGATGGAGCACATTTTCCACCCAAAAAAAAAGTACGCCAAACCAACATTCCACGAGAAGATCACCTGCCGGAGCCGGATAAAAGCGAAAAAGCGGCATGAATTTTGCATCCGGTGCCATGTGCTACGTCGCGCGTTGTTTTTGCTGTAGGGGAGGGGGGAGGGGGATTTTGGGGATGCCCTCCCCGGGAAAGCGTGAGACACGTGTCCACGGGCGTGTTGGCTGTTGGGGCAAAGATAAGCTTCAGAGCGTCAATTGAGACTGACCGGTCGGCCGGTCCGCCTTTCCCTTGACAGATCGGCACACGGTCACCGACACGGGAGACACCACACGCGTAAACGGGGAAAGAACAGCGGACAAACAACAACAAAAAAGGGAAAAACGCTTTTCCCCCTTTGCTGTCCCACGCTGCAGTGAAAATAAATAATGTTATCATATTGCTGTCCGCGCGCGCGGTACGTCTGGCAGCGTTCGTCCCCGCAGTGTCGCGAATGACCGATGGATCGCTGGGTAGCTGTGTGTGTGTGTGTGTGTGTGTGTATCCTTGTGGGAGGACATACTACATGCAAGCATTTTCCCGTGTACGTGTGCTTTCGCGACCGGTTGTAAGTGTCCGCGTCCGTGCGCGTGTGTGTCCGGCCCGCACGGCATAAATAATCAAATTCGATAAATGTACAATATTGCTCATTATTTATTGAAAACCGCGCTGCATAATTTATGATAGTCTGCGTTTTGTCGCGTGCTCCGTACCTCCGTATGAGACCACGTGCGTGGGTGTGTGTGTTTGTGTGTGAGGGAGAGGTGCGATGAAAAGGTAAGGTGGAAAGCGGACCGGAGAGGGAAGAGTTGATCATGGTTATCTTGTCCATGCGACGTGTTCACTTCACCAGCAGAAACATGGCCGGTCGCAGGATGATGGAGTCTTTCGGAATTTTCTCACTCAACCAACCACGGTGACATATTTATTTCAGTCATTTTACCGAGCGCTGTGGTAATGCGCTGGTAGAACGTAAGTACCATCGCTTTGCCGAATGTACTAAGTGTGTGCAATGAACAATTCGCAAGAAAAACTTTAAATTAACTTGCCGTTTTCCGATCTGCGCTGGTGGGTTGTTGCATTTTGCAGGTACTGACAGTTTTTCTTCGAAATACATTACGCATTTTTCGTACGAATCGCTCGAATGCTCCGATCGGATCGAAAATTATTTCTCCGAACCGGGTATTTCAATTGCCACAGCTAAGTGACACTGAAAAGAGGTTTTTATAATTTTAATTCGAATGTAAAAAACTCGTTAGCAATACGGGCAGACATGAAGAACGCTTCATTAATAAAAACAATACAAAATTGTCGTTTTTTTGTGGTGCTTTTATTGATAAAAGTATCATTAGTAGTTCCTTTAAATGTGTTCAATTTTTTTCTCCTCTCAAACATTATCTCTCATAGACTGGATATGATTTTATTCAAGTGTTGTTTGATCGAAATAAATCAGGTTTTTAATGAGAACGATAAGCGACCGAACTGTACATGAAAAAGCAGGAAAAAATACTGTTTAATTTATATTTCCACGAAATTTGGCATCGCTTTTGCGACAACTACAAGGAATTAAATTAACCTTAACCGAAATTTTAATTTCATATGACAAACTAACATGAGCCAATTACCTACTTTATTTCAGAAAAGTTTAACCTTTACTCCTTCACTGTACAGTGAAGTGTTGATTTCCCTTACATTGCAGTCACCAGGACCAGTAAGAACTCCTATTCACCAAGTGTACAAAAAGGGCGCCGGTCTTCACACGGCAGGACCGGGGTTCAAATCTCACCTGGGCTTTTCCTCCATAGTGAGGACTGACTATCCAACTAAGCGGTAACAATAAGTCTAGTAAGCCAGAAAATTTCCTAGCAACATCACATTCCTGAATGCTGTCTACAAGATCCTGTCCCAAATATTCTTCTACAGACTTGCGCCCCTTGCTACAGATTTCGTCGGAAGCCAGCAAGCTGGATATGTTGGAGGCAAATCCACTACCAAACAAATCTTCACTCTACGGCAGATCCTCCACAAATTTCGGGAGCACCAGATCCTCACGCACCACCTGTTCATTGACTTCAAGGCAGCCTACAATAACATGGATCGTACCGAGTTTCCCTGAGAAGCTGGTACGGCTGTTGATGGCTACAATGGACGGTGTGCAGTGCAAGGTGAGAGTGTCGAACATGCTGTCGGAATCGTTCGGGACGGACTCTCTTGTTTGCTGTTCAACATCGCTCTAGAAGATGTCATGCGAAGCGCGGGCTTCGACATCAGGGGCATGATTTTCACCCGGTCTCTCCAATTTCTTGGCTTCGCTCATGATATTGACATAATCGGGCGGACAACTTCGGCGGTGTGCGAGACCGTTACCCGACTGAGGCTCTGAACGTGATAAAGCACGACTCGGAAGCAGAGTATTAGTTGACGGCGACGATCAAGAGATAATAGGGGAGTTTTGCTACCTTGGCAAGGATCATAACTTCGGATAACAACGTAAGCAGCGAAATCTGCAAGGTGAGAGTGTCGAACATGCTGTCGGAATCGTTCGGGACGGACTCTCCTGTTTGCTGTTCAACATCGCTCTAGAAGATGTCATGCGAAGCGCGGGCTTCGACATCAGGGGCATGATTTTCACCCGGTCTCTCCAATTTCTTGGCTTCGCTCATGATATTGACATAATCGGGCGGACAACTTCGGCGGTGTGCGAGACCGTTACCCGACTGAGGCTCTGAACGTGATAAAGCACGACTCGGAAGCAGAGTATTAGTTGACGGCGACGATCAAGAGATAATAGGGGAGTTTTGCTACCTTGGCAAGGATCATAACTTCGGATAACAACGTAAGCAGCGAAATCTGAAGGGAATTAGTGCCTACTACGGGCTCCACAAACTTCTGAGAACCAGAAGACTCCAACAACGCACGAAATGCGCCATTTATCGCACACTGATAAGACCGGTAGTCCTCTACGGGCACGAGTCTTGGACTATAATGGCGGAGGACGTCAATACACTCTCCATCTTTGGCGGTGTGTACGAGCAGGGCGTGTGGAGAAGGAGCTAAGCTGTTTGGCGATGCAGACATCCTGACGGTTGCCAAAGCCGGAAGGATACGCTGGTTGGGTCCCATGATGAGGATGCCTGACTCATGCCCTGCCAGGAAGGTGCTCGTCAGTGACCCATTCGGCACGAGACGTAGAGGAGTATTCAGCGACGTCGTTGGCTGGATCAAGTGGAGTCACACCTGAGGGAGATCGGATGCAGCCGGAGGTGGCGGAGTGCAGCCATGGACCGTGCTTCCTGCAGAACGAATAGACACCAGGCCAGATCTACTAGACTTCCTCCCTAGGAGCAGGCCAAGAAAGAAGAAGAAACATTAATTCTACGATAAATTAGACGACAGTCGAATGAGTAAAATGATGAGCATGAAGAACCAATACAGTACTGGATATGATAAGTAAAAGACAACATTAATCATTTAGCGAAATCGTAATGATAAAAAAGGTAATTTTATATTCAAAAATTTCCCATTTTATTGCGCCTCGAATTATCACTCCTAATCAACACTCAAACTCTGCCAGCTTTTGAACTTCCTGTTTCGCGAAAAACCCAGCATCCCTTTATAAGCATTCATCCATTACTGGTACGCACAAGGATGGTTAAAAAAGGGCAGCACACTGTTCAAAAACAAACACCCACACACACGCGCTGCTCGCGCCAGATTGTGGAAAAGAATTTCCCCGAGCGCTCTCGCTCCTTTATTATCGTTCGTGCATAAAAGCCGGAAGATCTTTTGTATCTTTTCCTGCCATTTGTTAAGTTTATCGTTCATTGAAGCGTCCATGTGTATGTGTGTGCGACTTCCGTTTTCGTTGGAAAAGGGTGTGTGTGTGTATGTGTTGTTTGGAAGGAAAGATTTCCCTACTCGAGTTATTTCAATTAGGCAAAGTTTGTTTCGAGGTTTCGGAATACTTTATTGTGTTTAAATCGTGCCCCGCCGGGGAGGTTGGTTGAATGTTTCCAAATACCACTCGAAAAATTCGTTCCTTTCGCTTCCAGCTGAAATAGCGCAAGAGTTCCAGTAAGCTTGCTGCTCATTCCACTTTTTGCAACGCAACAAAAGGACTCATCCCAATGCAATGAACCGCCGACCGGCAATAATTAATCCATGCTGAACGTTTCTCATCAAACGGGCGAACGCGGCCAAAAATACGAGCTCAACCGCACTAATTAAATGCAATTCGAGCGATTCCCTTTCCTCCCTTTCAAAAAGGGCGCGCAATACACTTGGAGCTGATGCTGGCAGTTAAGACGAGAGCCTCCTTCAATATGAATTTTCCGCGAACAACTGAATTTCACCCCAGCCAAGCCGATGCGCCGATTGAAATCAAAAACCCTTCCCCACTAGAAATGCTCATCAAGCGGAGGCACAACGGCACACAAACTTCGCCCCTGAGAGGGTCATTCTACTGCCGCACAAGATCGGTTCGGTGTTTGGCTTTCATTTGAAAGTGCAATGAGAAAACAATAACACTCCAATCGGCTTTCGGTCTTCTCTCGGGCAAGGAAACGGCGTAACATTCGGTCGCTTCGCAATAGGGCGCGTTGCCGGAATGTTCGCTCAAGCAAAGCGACCAAGACACTGGCGTTGCAGACCGGTGATCAAGTTGAAGCCAAGCAATTTCACCCTATAACATACTGCAGCCGATGAGGCGAACGGGCCGTCCACACTGACGTCCAAGAGAAAAAGCGTAAGGTCAGACAGAAACGTTCTGTTTGCGTTTCGCCAGAACTTCAAAGCACTTCAAGTGGCCAGTGCGGTGGTTGTCCGGTACTGTCATCCGCAGTCTCCTAGCAGCGTACCCATCGCATACGTTCATCCCGAACGCATCGCGAACCTCTACCGTCGGCCAAACAGGTAAACCGACAGATTGCAAACCACTCTTGTGTTTTTACGCTTATATGAACCTAACCACGGAAGGTACGTGCACCGTTCCATTGGTTCATTTGAAGACATCAAAACGCGCCCCATCCTGTCATGAAATGCGAAAAAAAAGAGACATCCGCCTAAAGGTATGCAATCTGCACGACAAAGCATTGCTTTTTTAGAGAATTTGAGCTTATATCCCTGGAAGCTGGTATTATAATGATCTTAGTTTAAGAACTCCAAGAATTATCTACCCCAAACAGTTACGGCTAACGAGATCGCCACGACAAAAAAAAAGGAAACACAAATGCTAATCTATTTTTATCTTTCTTGACACGAAAGATAGCAAGTACCGGACGCATCTCGGATTACCTTAGTGAGTAACGAATTTTCCCCGAAAAAACCGCTCCACTCACGAAAACACCACACGAATGGAATGTATAACGAGCGGGTTACAACCATCATTTGCGCCTCGCCTGTCCACATCCTGGAAGACTTTGCCAGGAGATCGCATACTTCCGGGTTTCGGGCTGCTCCCGTCGGATGGATCTCGGCCCGTACCTAGACCATCCTATAATTTATTTACCCACCGGCACACCGGCTTACGAAACATCCGGCTGCACACAAACACAGCCCACACAGACTCTCCAGTTTCGCCCACGCCCAGTTTGGCCAGTGGGTCCTGCACTTTCCTACCAAAAAAAAAAAGGCTGCAAAGCGTTAACGTCAAGCACGAGTGCAAGCGAAGCGCAAAAGGATATACGCGCTTATTTCAAACGACATCATCACTCCAAATTAGCCGATCCTAGCAACAGCAGCAGCAAACAGAGCAACGAACAACCAGCAGCTAAAGAAAACACACGAACCAGGCGGGACAATTTCGTGGACCAGACCCAGGACGCGTCCGAGTACCAGCAGGACACATCTCATCTACGCGCGCTCTCATCATCCACTGCACCGGAAAATAAAGTTTCCCCGGGACTGCGCGACCGTTGAAAGTGTCGGCCAGTCAGGGAAGGCAACGCAACCCTTGGTAAAGCCTAGACGAGTGCCTAGGCGTGAGGACTCTCAACCCGAAATGGGCATTGTGCTGTTTTTTTTTTGCTTCTTCCGCCGAGCTAAAACATGAAAATATGACTCGCAAACTTTCGGCCCCCGGAAACGTCGCATTAGGGTGGGGTTCCCTCTTTTTTTATGCTTTATGCTTTGCGCATTAACATTCTCATTAAGTGCCCGGGCAAACAAGCCAAGACAGTGCCAAAGGGGACTACGGGATGCAGCTGGACGGGGGGTTAAAATTAACGTAAGCCTTGAGAAGTTTGCTATGCGTGCATAGGCACATCCTACAATTAACTTCGGAGTTCCAGATACCGTGTAGATTTTAGAGTAACTCTCACTCCCCATAAATTGATATGAGTTTGAATAAATATTAGAAATATCAATTACCTTCGCTCCTTCCTTCACATCCAGTGACCCTAATTCGAACAGCTAATTAAACAGAAAGCATTTTACATGATGCAGTATCACCCGGATCTAATCGAAACCGAGCGAACCGATTCCCATTACTCCCATTCGTACATTAAACATTTATTTACACCTTTCTTTTGCTGGGTCGTTGCCGATGGTGTGCGCGGACCCATCCAATAATCGAAAGTGGAATGTTTCGGGGTTTAATGATAGAGCTGCCCGGTGGATTGACATTCCTGCGACTCAATTAAAGCGATGTAATGAACGGTTGGGTCGTATGCAACGCCTCTAAGGTTTGATCATTTGTAGAGCGTGTATTCGCGTGTGTGAGTATGCACGTGTATGTGTTTAGTTAAAGTAATCAATTCGATTTGATTATGGAGTAATATAATGGTAATTGGATTAGTTGCAGTTTAACGGAATGAGAAGTTAAATAGAGACAGCGGTACGTGCTGTGGCGATTTCAGTGGAGGTAACAAGAATTTCCCGGAACCAAGGATGAGAGTTTACGTAGTTAATTTGTTATCAAAATTGGGAAGCATAATTGCACATATAGGGTGTGCCGGTAACTACATGATTGTAATTAAATGTTGATCCATTGTACCACTTAAATAGATAAATAGTAAGATAACGGAAAATTGATTGATCGATTTTAAAATCAGTTAAAGTACGCGTTTTGGGGCGAGTTTAAACAGACTCCAATCAAGTGATCAAATTGTTGGAACCTCCTAATACCTCAGTCTAGCTCACTTAGACTTTCTTCATTGGGTTTCAAGTCGCATACGACAGCATAGCCAGGGTATATGACACAATGAGCTCATTTAGAATCCTGGAAAAGCTTACCCGGCTTGTAAGAATGACTATGGTCAGCATCATACGCCGGGTGAAGATCCCAGAGATGAAAAACTCTCAGGGAAAAATCTTTGTTACTACTTAGAGATTCAGGGAGATAGACCCGGCTTGTAAGAATGACTATCCTCAGCATCATACGCCAGGTGAAGATCGCAGAGATTAAAAACACTCAGGGAAAACTCTTTCATACTTCTTAGGGCTCCAGGGAGATGGATTTGCCTGTCTCCTCTTCAATCTGGCCCTTGAAAAGCCCATCAGAAATTCAGATGTGCAAATTTCGAAGACCACTTGATGTATGCCAACTCAGAGTCTTTGTATATTCTGATGACATAGACATCATTGGTGTAAGGTTCTCTTATGTAGCAGAAGCATACTAAAGGATTGAACAGGCGGCACTGAATCTCGGGTTGGAGATCACGGATCCAAAAACGAATATGACCGTGACACGGATTTAAGCAGGATTGGTGTAATATTGAAGTCGTCCATAATTCAATCTGAGGAAACTTCTCTTCTCAAAATAACTGTCACGAAGTACGAAGCTGGGACTGTATAGGACCTTTATAGTCACAGAAACTGAAGATCTTCTTCTTCTTCCTTGGGCACTACAACCTCGTGAGGTCTTGGCCTGCCAGCTATTGCTAGCTTTCTGTGACTAAGTTGTACCCGTAGCTGGATAGTCAGTCCTGCGTACGGGGAGGCGGTCCGTCGGGATTCGAACCCCGGTCCTGCCGTGTGAAGACCGGCGCCGCTATCGAATACACCACCGGGCCGCCTAAGATCTTCTCTTAGTCGAATTCGAGAGGTAGATGCTCGAATGGCACCAGACGACTCATCGCGTAAAGTCATTGTAGATGATACAAAATATTCAAATTTATCCACAAAATATGAAGTATAAGTATCTCCAACAGGATTGTGTCTGTTTTACTGAACGTATCTCGACCCCATCAATTAAAGCTGTAAGCCGATTCCGAACGACGGCTTACTTTTACACTGTGCTCATCGTTCACCTCACGATTGATGTTAAGCCCCTTGAATTGCTGTTGCTCTCTTTGCCATTTTTACATCGAAATTCGATCACCTGTGTCTCTGCCGCGCACCGATCATCGTCCATTCCCGTACAGAAGTGAAACATTTCCCCGGGAAGAGGGCACAAAAGCTTCAATTATAATAAAGCAACTTTTGCCCAGTTTCTCGCACCTGCATTTAACCCTCACCCTTCCGTCTCTTCGTTCGCTCCCCAGGAAACCTCATTAAAAACGCTCATTAAGCAATCAGACACAATCAACCATATAATTGATTCCCGGTTTTGAATGCTGACCGGGCGCACGCTCAAAATCATTATTCCACTTCAAATGTAATCCTGGAAACCGGAGCAAATGGAAACCCAGAAACCTGAGACTCCAGGGGGGGAGGGGTAGCGAGCGTTTTGGTTTGTTGTGGGGGGGAGAAGAGGGAAAAAACGCGGACGGGTCAGCTAACAAACGATATTAAATTGTTTGCTAAAATTTCAAAGCAAGCATGCGAGTGTTCGCGCTCCCTCCCAGCCGTGACGATACACAAGCCCCGGACACCGTACTAAAAAAGCAACCAGGCCCGGATATGCTCTTTTTTGCACCTTGCCAAAGCATAACTATAATTCAATCAACCCCCAAGCAACGGTGTGCCCGTTTGAAGCGTGGAACCGTTTTTTCCAACAGCGTTTTCGTTCTCTTCCTCGCACCGGTCGTCCTTTCCTGTGCATTGGAACGTTTTCGCATGGCTGCCGACCCGCCGAACGAGAGCGTCCGAAAGCGCGTTCTCGGTGCAGTTCGATGCAGTGATTTAGCAATAAATATATGACTTCAATTACATTAATAAGTGCTTGCGAATCGTTCGTACCTTACTGGCGGAACAGGTCCGCCTTCTGCAAGCGAACGGTTATGGCGAGATGCTTTGCGCTGGTGCCCGGTTGTGCAGCATTGTGGCCATTATTTCACTTGCACTTGCGCTACGTCCAGCTGCTGTTGGCTTTTGGGGTTTTGGTGTGCCGTGGTGAACAGGTTGCCGGACCAGGCATCAGGCCGTGGGACTGTTCGCCCCAAAGGCGATGCATCGCACCCTTTTTCCAGCGGCGGTTGCATAGATGGATGGATAGCGGTTCCGGTTCGCGGGTCCAGTACTGAGGGCTTTTTTCGCTTGCCACACACACACACACACATAATCTATTGCAAACCGCAACGCAATCTCCGCAACGTTCGTGTCATCGACGGTTTTAAAATGTATTTGCTGTGAAACCACCGGTCACCGATGCACCCGACGCCGGCTTCCCGTTTTTGCTCACCCGTGGCGTACCTTAAAAATAGGAAAATTGTAGCGTTAATGCATGGAGGTTAAAACGCGAGGTCGCGGTTTTTAGCCCTTTCGCGGCTACGTCCCGTTGCGTACGCAAGCTCGGAAAGACGATGCATAACTTCAGGGGCCGTCAGTTGCCGCCGGGGCGTGTGGCATTACGTTGGTTCTTGGGCTTGGTGTTGGAATATAAAGTGGTATAGTAGGTGCGTGATGGTGCTGTTGGTCATTTCGAACATAAGCTAGCTGCAGGGCACCATATGCATACGGTATACGGGATGGATGTAATACTGTAGTAGCTATTGTTTTAGTAAATTTAACTGTCCTAAAATAAAAGAGAATACAAAGTTTCTGAATAATTCAATATCTTGCTTTAAATATAAGTGTAATTTTACAGACTTCCTATAATGTTAAAAATATGTTTAAAAAACTCCAACACCTATTCTCAGGGACGGATTTAAATATGAGTAATCTTGTGAAGAAAGTAACTCTGAGAAAGAGTATTGCATTCTTTTGAGCTCCGTGGACAACGACTCTCAATTACACAGATAGGCACTTTAAAAGACTAACAGAGGTCCTCTAGACTATGCGGATTCTTGGTAGATCCCTTGAACGACCAGGCCCGATACGATATTCCGTTTGGTGTGAATGCCGTTGCAGGTAGCTACGCTGCTCAATACACGATGTCCCTTAAACCAAACCGCAACGCAATCTCCGCAACGTTCGTGTCATCGACGGTTTTAAAATGTATTTGCTGTGAAACCACCGGTCACCGATGCACCCGACGCCGGCTTCCCGTTTTTGCTCACCCGTGGCGTACCTTAAAAATAGGAAAATTGTAGCGTTAATGCATGGAGGTTAAAACGCGAGGTCGCGGTTTTTAGCCCTTTCGCGGCTACGTCCCGTTGCGTACGCAAGCTCGGAAAGACGATGCATAACTTCAGGGGCCGTCAGTTGCCGCCGGGGCGTGTGGCATTACGTTGGTTCTTGGGCTTGGTGTTGGAATATAAAGTGGTATAGTAGGTGCGTGATGGTGCTGTTGGTCATTTCGAACATAAGCTAGCTGCAGGGCACCATATGCATACGGTATACGGGATGGATGTAATACTGTAGTAGCTATTGTTTTAGTAAATTTAACTGTCCTAAAATAAAAGAGAATACAAAGTTTCTGAATAATTCAATATCTTGCTTTAAATATAAGTGTAATTTTACAGACTTCCTATAATGTTAAAAATATGTTTAAAAAACTCCAACACCTATTCTCAGGGACGGATTTAAATATGAGTAATCTTGTGAAGAAAGTAACTCTGAGAAAGAGTATTGCATTCTTTTGAGCTCCGTGGACAACGACTCTCAATTACACAGATAGGCACTTTAAAAGACTAACAGAGGTCCTCTAGACTATGCGGATTCTTGGTAGATCCCTTGAACGACCAGGCCCGATACGATATTCCGTTTGGTGTGAATGCCGTTGCAGGTAGCTACGCTGCTCAATACACGATGTCCCTTAAACGACGAGAATGCGACATCTTTTAGTAGAAAAAGCTTGGACAACTGCTGCTCTTTGGAGGCAGGCTGTTTGGAGAATGTGCCCTTTTTGGATCAGGTTCGGATGACAAAGTATCTTCAAAAACGTGGTGTTTTGGTAGATGAAGTTTTCAGTTACAAGAATCCTTGGTAGGTCTTGGTAGACTTTGAGAAGTTTCGTTACATGAAACCCCTTTCGGCTACAAGGTCCCATGCGACATACCATTTGCACCGAGAGACTCGTATCTTGGTGGACGAAGCTTCAGCAACTGCCAAATGTCCCGGCTCGGATGACATCTAGTCAAAGCAGCGACTTAGATAACAAGATCCCTTGGTAGATTATGCCCCTTTAGGGTTAGGAGGTTACTTGACAGATGAGGTCTCTTGGAATGATGTAGATGAAGCTAGAATAACCAGGTTCTTTGGTAGTTCCGATATACGATTTTCGGTAGATAGGACCCCTTCAACTTCAAGGTCCAATGCAAAATACACATTGAAAAGAGTAGCTCGGTAAAGTACATGGTCTTATCGGAGAAGAAAATTAAGCGTCTAAGCCACTTGGACTAAAAATTCTAGTGGCAGACGAGATTCAGACTACGAGTTGTGGCATCTTTGACTAGATATTTCTTGGTGATACTTCTTAAAAACAACCCTTCTGACGACCTGCTAGTTTGGCAGTGGAGATCCTAATTATTCTTCATGAAACCCTTTTTTAAGTTCATTTTTCCGCAGTAATTACAACCATTTTGTTTGCAATCTGAACCATCCTTTATAACCATCCGCTAGCCACAACCACCCCAGACCGACACTGCTGCAAAAACTATTTCTCTCTAGTCATATCTCACAATTTATTGCACCGTTTTGTAACGTTCCCTCTGTCTGCCAGCACGACGCACAGACCAATATGAATCGATGTATGGAGGATAAATTTTCACGCAACGCACCGATACCAACCGATACAACACAAGACGGTGCCTGCGTCCGTTACTAGTTTCGGTTCCGGCCAGAGACCAGTTTCCAACCGGCCGGCAGCGAGCAAAAGAGCACAATAAAATACCTTGTATAGCAACCGTCATAAAATGTTCTAACAACCCATTGCTGTGTGTGTGTGTCTGTGGTGTAACGCTGCCACGTGTGTATCGTGTCTTTCGAGCTAGGCATTCGAAATAACCCGCTAAAGGAGAAACTCGTTGCTTGCCGTGTTTTGGGAGCTGCCATAGGAGAAAATCCCATTCTTTTTTACGTTCGCTGGCATCTAACCCAACAGGCCGGAGCAAAATAGTAAACTCATTCAATAAAAACGCAAAATCCCCACAAACCGCCCTAAAAACTACATTTATTCTTTCACCAACACACACACACACACAGTTAGTGTGGGACGCGCCCGCCACCATCGCTCGTTCGGTGGAATCGCAAACAGGGATCGCTTTTCCAATATATCTTGGCAATGAATCGAGAAATAAACGTTTGCGTAGCTAAAGTACACTAATTCATTTTTATGTTTGCTCATGTCCTGTTCGCTACTGTTCACCTACGTGGGCGTCCGATGGTGTGGTTGTGGAAGCTAGGGTACGAGGTACGAACAAACGAATCAATAAAAAGCGACCGGTTTCGGTTGGTGTGTTTGGGTAACGGAGTACCGAAATGGGGAAGCGAGCGAGGGTTCGGTGCATTAGAACCGTTTTGGAAGCGCATCGGAAATCTATTATGCCACTTTCCAAGTGAACGATTGCACCGATCGTGCTGCAATCGCAAGGCCGTGAAGCGGCCTGGCCGCGGTGGTGGTGCGCGGTATGCAAATGTAGCAATCCCCTATCACGACTCGGTGGGCAAACAATTAAGAAAAATTCTCTTTCACGATAGCGGGAGCGAATGAAATGGTGGGCCCGAGCTAGCAAACTCGGGGAAAATGGTTGCGAATGCTTGTGTATGGCAAACGGGATGCCAGCTCGGCAAAGAGGACACATGTGTGTATGTGAGGAAAAAAACCTTGTCCAATAGTTTTGATGAATTGGAAAAACGGGTCATTGTACGGTGCCCGCTTTGTTTGGGTAAAACATATCACATACCATTTCCAATCACTGAAAAACTAATGGCAGCGGAATAAATCAACTATTTTCCATAATTAATTTATGTGAAAAACATAAAAAAAAACATAGTTCTAGTTCCCCAAGATTAATACTTCGAGGATTCAAGACTCGCATCCTGACCGATGCCTGTAAGGCCCGTATCAAGAGCACTCTGGCCCAAGAAATCTACACTGAAGTAGGCATTACCTGATAGATAGTTCGATCAAGTCCTCATAACTATTGACTGTTAATGGCACACATCAATGCTGTAACAATGGTGAGGTCTTGGAACTCGGAGATTCCGACAAACGCATCAACAACAACGCACTATTTATTGTGAAGTTATCTGTAACCGAAGTAGGCTCATTTAAGAGTCAAAAGCCTAGAGTACCTCCCGAGATTCTCGGATGTTTCGGTGCAGTTTAGACTTGGTAGAAGCCCCTA